>JABUQX010128994.1:0-12500 GCA_015478945.1 Trachelipus rathkii | reverse complement strand
TGTTCAGATGGATAATCTTATGGCGTGCTAGGTGTGAGAAGAGTTGATAAAATGAGAAATGAACGCATTAGGGGGTTATGTGGTGTGAAGAAAGGGATAAATGAGGGAATAAACGAAAGTACATTGAGATGGTTTGATCATATGGAAAGGATGGATGATAGTCAGTTGGTTAATCGGATGTATAGTGGTGAGTGTGCTTGGAATCGACCTGCTGGAAGACCGAAGAAAAAGTGGATTGAGTCAGTAAAGGAATGCCTGAAGGAGAAGAATGTGAGTTTGGCAGAGGCGAGAAGAAAGATGCATAATAGGAGTGAATGGCGGGGTTTTGTGATGGTGTACGGTTGTGGGCCATGCCCATGGGATAAACCCTACATTGACGAGATGCCACAGTGAAGGTCCGTCGCAGTCTCTTAAAACCCTAGGGTGGATTTTTCTGACTGCGACGAGTTCTCATACTTAAGGGTATAAAGGGGACGGTAAGTGGGGGCCTTCTTTTCAACTTGCGTCATATTCTTATACTACTTTTCTGTTCCTGTGCATGCTGCGCACCTCACCCCTAATCTGGGAACAGGAGGCAGATGATAATATATATATATATATATATATATATATATATATATATATATATATATATATATATATATATATATATATATATATATATATATATATATATATATATATATATATATATATATATATATATATATATATATATATATATATATATATATATATATATATATAAGTGAAGGTTTTGAAATTAATTATTAAGATTTATTTTGTTATTAGAGTTAAAGAGAAAACCCAAAACTCCAATTTTTAAAGGTGAGACCTTTTCAAAGTGATCTAATTACCTCCAAGAAAGGCTTCAATGATAATGATACTACTACTACTACTACTACTGCTACTACTACTGCTACTACTACTACTGTTACTACTACTACTAACAATTCTGCTGCAGTATATACTACTACTACCACTACTACCAGTAATAATAATAATAAAAATAATAATAATAATTACATAATAATAATTAATAATAATAATTAATAAATAACCTCATATCTAATTATAATAATAATAACCATAATCATTATAATAAATAAATATTATTCTTTTTTTTTACTTTTATTTTTATTATTATTATTATTATTATTATTATTATTATTATTATTTGGGCTCAATGGACGAAAACGTCCCCTTATTAGCCCTTTTCTCGCTTATAATTATCACTATGTATTTAATATTTATTATGTTAGCAAAATTACCACCTATAGTATCCACTAGAGGAGATAAAGTATTTTGATTTTTCGATTTGATATTGATTCATTATTTATTATTATTCAATTATTAATTATTCCATCTTTTATTATTATTATTATTATTATTATTATTTATTATTATTATTATTATTATATTCCATATATATTAATTTTGTAATTATTATTATTTTACGATTTTATTATTACTATGTTTTATTTAATTATTTATAATTATCATTTTATACTTTTTTATTAGTTATTTTGATTATGAATATTTATTATTATTCTTATAATTATTTTTTATATATTTAATTATTATATATTATTATTATATTATTTATTATTATTTATTATTATTATTATTATTTTATTATTATTATTCAATTATTAATTTCTGACAAATTCAATGTGTAACACATTTTTTAGAAGGTTGAAAATGGCTATTATATTTCTCCAAACTTTAAATTTTGTGACCAGGATAAGTGATATTTCAACAAATTGGGCCAATTTTACCTAACTATATAAATAATCTTTGGTGAAATATAATCAATCTCGTTCACATAAGTAGAAAAAAGAATACGAATATAACACTCCCAAAGTAAGTATATTTTTAATCTTAGTTTAATTACAAAACAGTAGAACAAAGTCAAAAATTATTTTGAAGTGAGAAATTTTTCTGATTTACGATTTTATTACCGTAAGTTACTTTTCACGAATCAACCACCAAATATAGCTTCCAATCATGTTTTCGTTATCAATGGAATTAGGAATATTGTCATCGCTGCTGTCAAATATTCTGGTGAACATTCGTCTCGCCCATGCCTCCCTTCTGAGTACACCCCTATGTTCACCTTAAAATTTAGCAAGATGAGAATCAAGGATATGAAAGATCTAAGCGTCACATTCTGCCAGCTCCCATTTAATTGCCATAATCCTGACCCACTTGTTCTCAGCAAGTCTCCTCATAGGTTTTTCGGCCTTAATGGTAGATCCAAGCGAACCAACGAAACCACTGCAACAAAGCTGTCCAAGCTGCTCTTTTCCTGTCCTAATCAGTTTTTTCAGTTCCTTTTCTTCTATTATATCTTTTTTATTTGCTCTTCAGAAAAAAGGCACCGTCTTTGACCTTTTCTGGGGTTCCAACAGAGGCTTCCATTTGACATTGTTCCTCCCTACACTGAACTAAGTCAGGCCGCTGTGGCCAATCCCGCCTTTTGGGTAGTGTTCTGAGCGAAGGTTCCTGCTGTCTCAAAGACGAATAAAAGCCGCGTAGACATGGAACAAATCTTGGCTTAACGCCGCCTTGGGAATGATTATCCTCCTCGGGTGAGGCCTTACATTTTAAATCTTATTGATAACTCCCAATATGTGCCTCTTCAAATTTCAAGCACTAGCTACACTATTCAGCTTCGCTGCTGGATTCACTCTTATGAGCTGCTACCGAATAAGCCAAAAAGCGAGGATTGCATACATCGATCCACCCAGCTTATAGTACGATCGACGCTTCTCGAGACTCTTCGATTAATGCTATCCACATGAAAGAAGGGCCACATTAGACAGGGAAGGTCTACATGTATTCAAGTACCTCAAAACAAACCTGTCACATTTGTGGCAAAGCAAAGCCCATCTGATTGTTGTGGTCAAAAATGTTGATTTCATAAAAAGGAAGATAGGTAGACGGGATTTCTTTTGGACTTGCGTCTTTTAAAATGCATTTTCCATGTTATACACATATCCACATGCTCTGAACTCTCCTGCCATACTCCATCCGATCACAAGATCGTACATTGAACTTCTGTGAGACCCAAAGATCTACATTGACAAAAAAGTTTAATGAGGTGGTGGCTATGGATTTGGGGAAATTTAATGCATTTCTCCCTATTACAGCTACCTACCTATATTTACAAGACCAAAAAGATTAAACGGCTTCATCATCGATTTGCTGCTTTTCTTCTGTAATGGCAGGGCTTCCTTTTGGAGGAAATTGGGTACATGGAGCTCAGGGAGAGTGTGGGCACTCCTAGGCAATGGATGGACGGAAGGTCTCGGATACCTATGACCATAAGGGACAACGAGGCCGCCAAGCATTTATGCCAGCTCGAAGCTTGGACCGGTGTTCACTAAAAGCAAGAATGCAAAACTGCTGGAGATCTGTCGGTTGGCCCTCTCCGAAATTCTTGGGATTCGCGACAAAATCTCAGGTCTCAAATTTTCCGCCACCTGTACCCCTGCGTAAGAAAAAATATTATAACAAATTTAAAATAATACCTTCACGTCATTGTAAAAACAATATATCTTACATAAAATTCCATAACTTTCACTAAAAAACAAATTCTACACTATGACTCTTCGCAAAATTCAGACTTAAGCAAACACCACATCTACTATTATATATCACGATATTAGTAACCATATACCTAATATAAATAACTTATACTATATATATTAATCTAACACAATAAATATATATTATAATGATATATATATATAATATACATCTACTGATATAATACAATAATATATAATATATATACAATCAAAGCCCAACCACTCATATATAAAGCAGACTTTGGATACATAAATTGAACATACTGGCCTATTATAACTTCATTCACAAACTATACAACACTGAAATACTGCAAAGCAATAAAGTTAAAAGCAATTTATTGTGCCCATGGGAGAAAGGCCAGAATATTAACTCTCTCCATTTTACACTTATTCCTTGAAAAAGACAAAAGTAACTATATATAGCGCTATATATACTTGGTATTATATAATATTATAGACACCTACTATAATTACTATATATAACTATATCTAAATAATTAATATAAAATTAATTACGTATATAAACCTCACTATATATATATACTACTAAAAAATATGTACGCTAAATACATGGTACGTAAATATATGTACGTAACACATACTAATAAAGAATATGGTATAAAAAACATATAAATATAAATAATACAATATTAAAATAATATAAATAATACTCGATATATATATATATATATATATGGCAATATATAAATAAATATATTAATATATATACAAAATCCAGAAAATATACTAAATAACCCTACACTTATAATCATATACTACATCCCTACCCAAAATACTAGTATAATATATATCTATATTAATACACATCCAATATAAAATAAAAGTATGTAGTGTTATATTATTTTTTTAAATAAAAGAAAAATATATCTACTATAATATAATATATAAATATGATAATTAAATCTAAATAAACTACTAAAATAAGAAAAAAATATCATATAATATCATAATATATAACTCCACTATATATATATATAATATATATAAATGCATATATATTATTTTTTAAGAAATCTATTTCAACCTACTATCTATATATATATACTATATATATACTATACTATATCCATATATATATATCCCTAAAAATAATATATATATAAAATATTAATCCTATATATATAAATATATAATAATATAAGAAATAAATATATAAAAACTATTAATATATATACCGCATATATACATATATACTAATCATGATACTAAGGTATATATATATATGTTTTATAATATATACCATACTCATATATATATATAATATAATAAAACTATTATGCACTAGACTTACGTTAATCATATAACCTATATATTATCATATTGTGATGGACCGGATGTCAAAATTTGAATGTTTGCGGATAGATGCGGATGCGGATTGCGGATCTTTAAAGAGGATGAGGGATACTCAAGGAGTTATTTTATAAAGTAGATGAGGATGCGGATGCAGATTTTTTTTTTTTTTTTTTTTTTTTTTTTATTTACATTAGATACCACCACACACGGACGATGCCTTTTCAAAAGGAGAAAAAGGGGCCAAAAAAAAAACATAAAAAAAAAAAAAATACATAAAGAAAAAAAACATTAAAATAAATTGGAAAGTAAACCCACCCTGTCCCTTGCCTAACGCAATTCCCTCAGGTGGCGCCAGACGCGGATTTAAATTCGAAGAAGAGGTTGAAAATATAGCGGAGGAAAATAAAGAAGGCAAGGAGTTCCACAAAAACAGATTGTGGCTGGAAAGAATGGAAAGAAGGAGGTACCACAAACGAGTGATCCTTGAGTCTCCAATATTTCAGGTCCATAGGCAACAAAGAGAACAAGGCACCTCTTATTTTACGAGGGCGACGCAGTGGTGAGGAATGCGAGAGGTTCAATTCACTCGAGCACCTGCCGTTTTAATACCTATAGAAAAAGAGATAGGGGGCCGACGTCACGACGCAGAGAAAGAGGGTCAAGGGAAGTTCAGGCCGCTAACCTTAGGGAGGACAGCTATTAATATAAGCCTCCCTTCTCCGCCTTCGACACTCTCAAACTCTAATCACAACCACAGCGCGGGAGTGAACCGGCAACACACCCCAACCATGTAGGAACCAGCTCACTCTCCATACAGGGGCGTAAATTGACACTCTTGATATCAACCGAGTCATCTCGAGGCAGAAAGACTCAAAACCAAACATTGCACTAACCAGGCAACAACCTGAACAGATACATTTCCCAGGCTATCTCGCGCAGGACCATTTTAGCAACCGATTGCTGCAACGCTCGACCGGTACTCCAAGCATTCACGTCCTCCATTCACCCACTTTATGTTGCGCTACCTATATATATGTTATCAATTGTTCCCTTAACACCAACCGGGCGCAAGACACCACTTAGACCCCGATCAACCAAGACCGAAATAGAGAGAGCGGAAACAGCATTGGTGAGGTACTTCTCAAAGAGGGAGACCTCCTGCGAGACAGTCAGCACCACACAAAGATCTTTCACAATAAGCAGTTTGCAAATCTTCCAAGCCATTACTGTTATCAACCCCCCAACACTGACGCAAAACCACCATACCCTCAAAATCAGGGCAAGCAACTATGACTAAATACAAGAAAGAGCTGCTAGACAGAAGAAACCTCGGCAACTTACCACGATAAATCAACACGAACGCCGCTACAGCTAACTACATTAATAAAATGCACGGAATAGATTTACTCTTTGATAAAGATCTAAGACCATACCCCAAAATCGTCAGTTCGTTCTTACCACACAACTTATAACTTCACTTAAACACAAACGAATAACTCAACCAGCCTACCATCCCTCCTCTAATCATAATCACCACTATATAGACACCACTATACACACTGATCACTCAATCCTAAACTATAATAACCCAAATAATTAAATAACAACACTTACTAAAGTATACGTACTGCACCATCAAATATCACATAAATCACACACTAAACCTACCTCACTCTAACAACCAAACCACCACACTAACTACATTAAAATATACCTCTCTCACCTATATATACAACAACCTAGCTCCATAAACCCACCAAATCCCCAAATAACCTACTACTAAAACTACTCACTCCAAATATACAAAAACTTACATAAATCATAAATTCCAGGACAAAATATATAATCAACCCCCATACCTAAACACCATACAACTAACTTAATATACCTAACATATCCAATTCCACATACCCTCCAACTAATACTACAATAACTCTCTTACTATCAATAACTTTCGATGAAACATCTAATAAAAACTAAAATAATCAAAACCACAAATACACAAGCTATATAATATATACTATATTAATAATACCAAATCAACTTAAACACCAACACACTAACTACACTCCACTCATACAACCACCACAAACCTAATCACACCAACTCCCTACATAATTATCATACTATAATAACTCTCATACTATTATAATATACCCACTTATATAATAATACACCTATAACATGCCCTAAAACTCAAATACCAAAACAACCCCTACCCTCCATATATCCATACATACTCATAAAAATAATAACCACACTACTATAATCCACTCTACTAAACCTCAATTATACTCCACCAATACTCCACCAACAGTTGAATACAGAAAGACATGACTCTGTATGCAAACTCATTCATCACAGATTATGTAAGAAATATAATACTCATCCTTAACAACACTCAAAAACAACCCTAAAACACTAAATCCCCATAATACTCTATATATTAACCCTAAAAAAATAATCAATAACTATACAATCCTCCATATAACTCTCCTCGAAACTATACTACCTACCAAAAACTGACATCAACAACCCAAATTTCCATAATACAATCACCACTCACCTCATCTACTATATAGATATAGATACATCAACCTAAAAATCTACAACCTTCAAGACTAATCCATTAACCACTCTACACCTAACCCAACCTCCTACACTACTTAATAATAAACTACTAATCTCACCCTCAAAAACTATTCCTACACTATACATCCATACATACACAACATTCAACACACCTCCAAATACCCTAAATAATATATATATATCATAGTGAATGCCGAAATGACCAATGACCATGCTCTCTTACTCCCCTAACATACCTAATATATATTCAACTATTAACTCAAAAAAAACACTATACATCACCCACTAATATACAACATAGTTCCTTAATACCTAGCAACCTCTACATACTACCCCCAAAAAGCTCCTACCTGAAACCCCTAATACTAACCATCCCCAAAAACTACAGATCCACCCATAAATACACAATAACTCTAGAACCATCATAAACTAAATAACATATAATCCCTAACTACACAACCTCATGCTAATCCCAGTATACAATAAACCCTATTATATGCATAATAAAAAAACCCAAACCCAGCTTAGTATAATATATTATATTATAATTAATATAGTAAAAAATCTATATATATAACAAATCAATTTATATATTACTACTAAATTCCAATCGTATATAATATAAAACATATATAATTATAAAAAATTAAATACAACTTAATAATAAAATAACCTAAAAAAATATCAACAAAAATATATATAATAAAATAAAATTATTAACTAATCCATCTATATATATATAAATAATTAATATATATAAAAAATATATAAACTATATAAAATAAATAATATATTTATAAATATATATAAAAAAAATTAAAATATATTATATATTTTAAAATATTATAAAATAACTAATATATATTAATATAATAAATAATAATAATAATATAATATAATATATATTAATAATATTTAATAATATATATATAATTAAAAATATAATAAATAATAAACTACTATACGACTATATTATAAACCATAATACTCCAAACATAAAATATAGGCAACTAACAATACATACACTAAAAATTACAAACAGAAATAATGCGATAATTTACACAAATATAATACAACTAAATTAAACACCATAACCCCACTCCTAACTCGACTACAAGTTGGCACCCTCTACCCTTATCTTTATATGCATTTACCTCAAATAGATAGGAAAACAATACACCCAACCATCCCCACTGTACACATGGTATTTATACAAACAGAGCGGAATGCAGCGCAATGCAGCGCATAGCTCAAATCTCACGAGCTCAAATAACGCGGATCTAATCCGACAAAATGCAGGGCATTGCCGCGGCACTGCGCCCAGACTCATGCGCATCCATCAACTAACAATCCCCCAAACAAAAACCCCCACTACCCTCATCAATACCCACTCACCGCTCACCCAAAACGCACAACCTCTACATAGACATACTATACATACCATTACACAATCCACTCACTCTCTCCCCACCCACGTATATCCACATATACACACCCTCACATACTATACTAATCGTACACCGTAAACCAACGACACATACATCTCCCACAACCAAATATACTCATAACCAACATAATCATAAATACTCACTCATAAACCCCTATAATACACCACTAATAACCTCATCTTACCAAATAATCATCCTCTTAATCCAAAGCTCTCACACCACTAACACCCTACCTAATAATACCACTAATCACATAACTTATAGATCTATATTAATACACTAACTCAACCAGACCTAACTAACATTTTTTATCAAATATAACATCTAAAACAACTATTACCTCTCATTAAGAACACCACACATCAAACAACTCTAACCATACTCTACCTAATAACAGTAATATCTAACCAACCAACCCACCATCACAACCCACTACTCTATAATTAACTCCACCCTACCTACTTCTACATGATCCTAAACAAACCAAAATAAACCATAAACTACCACCCATCCTAAACTTAAATAACTATTAAAACACAAATATAGTATACCACTACACTCGCACAACCAAAAACACTAGTATACTCCCAAACCAACCCCCTTCACTATAATACACACCTCATCACAAATCTACCACCTCAACCTCCAAACTCCCAACTCACCACACATGAAAACAATAAATACATATCACTATATAAATATAAACATCACCCCTCACACTCTAACCCATCCCATCACACTAATCAACCTACTCACTCAACCCACCCGGAACTCATAAAGTACTCACCTAATACCAATAATCTCAAATATACTAAAACAAAATCATTAAACTACAACCCCATCACCGAAATACCAATATACAATTCATCCATGAAATACACCAATCACACACTCACTACCATATCAACTAATCACTAATTACATACCGACCATATCAATCACACATTAAACATCAAAACCCATAATAAAATACCTACCAATAAAACAACTATAACTACCATAAATTAAAATAAATAATATATATATACAAACCCAATATTCAGAAATTTTACACTATCATACTAATATACATACAAATAAAAAATATATGGACTCAACACACCCATACCATATCTCAAATACGCCATACCCTATATATATATAGTATAATATAATATAATAATATAGATATAATATATAAGCTAATAAAATAAAATATAATATATAAATATAAAAATATATAGTAGTATAAAACAAAATATATATTAATATATATATATATATACATAAAACATATATAATAATACAAAATATATATAATATAAAGTATATATATATAATAAATATATATATATAAGAAATTAGTAAGGATAATATTATATATATAAATAATATAATAATAAAAAAACAGTACTACCAATATACTATTATAGTACCAAACCAAAAACTATATACACTCAAAATAACTATAAAATAATAATAATATAAAAATAATTAATTATCAATCTATGTGAGTATCTAAATGGGCAGTTTTAGCAATTTTTAATAATTTACGTAAAAAACGGTTAAATTTTTCTTATTATTAACACGTACTACCACTATAAGCCATTTGAATGAAGTTTACAAAGCCATTATTCTACATTTAGCATTTGTGCTAAACACTCTGATAAGAAATGCATATAATCCAGTATTATAGTCTACGAATATTATCGGAGCATAATTAATCGATAACGTAATTGTTACCAAAATTGAATATTTTAGATCAGCGTACTGATGAGGAAGCAACGTATAGGTTTATAGGTAACAATAACAAAATAATTAACAATAAATAAAATCAAAATGGTTTGTATCTATTACAAAAAATTGATCAACATATTGTAGTGATGAAAGTTTATCTAGATTTGGAAAGATAATTAGAATATTTAAAAAGTCTAATTTCTAATCTGATGCATTTGCAACAAAATCAACGGCACAGCCATCTTTATATGAAAAAAATATTACATCTAAAGTCAGATTAGACATTTTCCTTATAAATTCCGAGTAAAGTACACTGAGGGAAAAATAATAGCAAACCTTTACAGAATTTAAGCAAAAATATTGTACTTACTTACGTTTGGTTAATCATTTCCTAAAATATTTCGTGACTAAATATTGACAAAATGGAAAACGACTCAAAAACTTATATAGCCATATTCCTAAAACAAATATTCGTCTATGAGCAAAAAGTCGAATAATCGAAGAACGACACATATTAAGAGCCTAAATTACGCAACTTGCTACATCGCAGTAAGCTCATATAGCGTGGAATATCTACTTTATTTTCTAAAAGAAAATCATTCCGCAAGATTGAACAATCATCTCACAAATTACACTCTTCCGAAGTATAGTATAAAATAAGATATTATGTACAAGCAAGTAATGTATATCCACGATATGGCCTTTTACAATAAATTATTCATTTCCCTTATTATATCTGGGTGAAGAGTCTTGGAGTAAATTTACTACTAAATAATAAAATATATAGAATATTTAATAATAATAGAATTAGAATGACTAACAATATCAGCATTCAGCCCAGTTTCGCAAAAAGCGCAAAACAACAGCTACCACCAGCGGTCAAGCTGCCATTAATATAGCCTACAGAAAGTATAACAAAACTAATAATATTTATTATAAAGTATAAAACTGCTAAAAAAATCAAATATAAAATTATATCATAATTTAATTATAATAACTCAATAACTAGCATATAATAATAAAAATAAGTATATAATATAATAGTATAATATATATATAAATAAGTAATTATATATAATAAAATATATATACTTTTCGACCTACCACAATATATATATATAATACTAAACCTTAACCGACACAGGTGCTTATACTACTATATATGGAACAAATTTTTATACATATAAATGATACTAGTTTTCACCTTTCAGGCTTTACGTATCACATCCCTGCCTGACTCCGATATTAATATAATATATATACGTACCTAGAAGCTTATAAATAATAGTATAGATGAAAGGAAAAACGACATCCTACCAATAGGCTAACTAGGTAGTTACATAATATAAGTCAACTAAGCGCTCATCATCTTAATAATAGAACGTAAATTATGTCGACTCTTAATTATATTAGATCTAACTATAGACTCATCTACGCCTCAATATTACTAAAAAGATATATATAATAATAAAATAAATATATTACAAATAGTAATGAAAATAAAGGATAATATATATATATAATAATTTATATAATATTATATATATATATACACAGTTAAATTATATATATATACAACATATATATAATATAGAGAATATAATAAATAAAAGATATATATAATAATAATAGAAAAATGGATATAAATATATATAATATAATAATATATAATATAAATATATATATAATAATAATTTAATATAATATATTATATTATATTAATAGATAAAGTATAATGAATATTAAATTATAAGAATCTATATAGTTGTATAAACCCTAATAGAAAATAGTATATTAAGACATTTACCTCTATTATATATATATATATATATATATA
>JABUQX010128993.1:0-11097 GCA_015478945.1 Trachelipus rathkii | reverse complement strand
AGAAAAAGAAAGAGAAGAAGAAGAGAAGAGAAAAGAAAAGAAGAAAGGAAGAGATAGAAAAAGAGCAGAAGAGAAAAGAAAAAAGATAAGAAGAGAAAGAAGGAAAAAGAAAAGAGAAGAAAAACGAGAAAGAGAGAAAAGAGAGAAAAGTAGAAGAGAAAAGAAAGAAAGTGAAGAGAAGAAAGAAGAAGAAAGCAGGAAAAAGACATAAAACAAAGAGAAAGAGGAGAAGAGCAGAGAAAAGAAGAAGAACAGGAAAGAGAGGAAACGAAGAAAGGAAACAAGAAAGAAGAGAAAGAAGGAGAAATGAGAGATAAGAAGAGAGAAAGAGAGATGAGAGAAGGCAAAGCAAGAAAAAAAAAGACAGAAAAGGAAGAAAAAAGGAAATAAAAAAAAAGAAGAACGAGAAAACGAAGAAAAGAAGAAGAAGGAAAAAGAAGAAGCAGAAGATAGAGAAGAAGAAAGGAGAGAAGAAAGAACATAGAGAATAAACAAGAAGAAAGAGAAGAGAAAGAGAAGAAGACAAGACAGAAAAGAAGCCTTTGGAAAACAGTAGAAGAAGAAACGAAACTACCGAAACACAAGTAGAACGCTAAAGGAAGCCAAGAAGCTAGAAGAAGAAGAGAAAAAAGAAGAAGAAGAGAAAGCAAGAAGAAGAGAAGAGAAGAAGAAAGAAGAGAAGAAAGAGAAGAAGAAAAAAGGAAGAGGAAAAGGCAGAAGGTAGACAAAGCAGAAGAAGAGACCAAAGCCAGCCGCAGAGAGAGACGCAAGAAAGAGAAAAGAAAAAGAACGAATATACAGAGTATCGTAAAAAGGAAATCTTCCACCAAGAATTATATTACTTATTTAAAAGAGAAAGAAAAAACAAAAACAATCCTAAGAAGAAAGCTAAGCAAGTACGGCAAAAGGGCTGATTCCTGCCTACAGTGATCTCACAGCAAAAGAGGAGAGAGAACGTCATAGATCGAAGAAAAAAAAGGAAGAAGCTAGCAGGGGAGGAAGCCACGAGTGACGATGAGATAAACCACCGAAGACACAAAAGAAAAGAGAAAAGGAAAAAGAAGGAAGGAAGAAGAGAGGAGAAAGAGAGCGAGGTAGGGGAAATGACAGCTAGGACGAGAAGAAGAAGAAGGACACACAGAATGAAGAGGAATAAGATAGAAGAAGAGGAAGGAAAAAAAGAAGCAGCTAAAAAAAAAAAGAGAAGAGCAACAAAGGTTGCAAACTAATAAGAGAAGAAATGATTCTACATTTACATGAAAAAAAGAAAAAAAGAAGAGGCATAAGAGAAGATAATTAACTAAATAAATAAGATAAAATAGTAATAAAATGATAATAAATAATCATGATAAATTAATACAAAGAAGCTAATAATAATTAAGCATAAGGAAGAAATAAATTAAAAGTAAATGTAATAACCGATTTTAACTAATAGATAAAGGCGATTATAAATGATAATAATAATAATAATAAAACTAAATAATAAAAGAATAAAAATAATACTAAATAATAATCAATGATTAATAATAAATAATAAATAGATACAAATAATAAAACTAATTCTATGAATAATATAAATAATAATAATAATAAATGAATAATCAATAATAATTAATAATTGAAATAAGTAACAAAAATAGTAAATTTATTAATAAGTAATAATAATAAAAGTGATAGTATTAGTAGTAGTGTTGTAGTAGTTATTAGAAGTAGTAGTAGTAAGATTAATAATAATTTAATAATTTAATATTAATATTAAATAATAATATAATGAATAATAATAAATATAATAATATAATAATATAATAAATAATAATAGATAATAATAATTATAATAATAATACTAATAATAAAAAGTGAAGATGATTCGTTAAGTAGTATTAGTTGGTATTAAAATAATAATAATAAGTGGCAATGATAATAGTAGCGAACCTGGTGATGATAATGACTTTGAATTTAATTATGTGTCAATAAACCGTTAGGAAGTGAAGAGGTCAAAAGGAAAGCGGTTAATAATCGCTGTAAATGGACAAAATGATGGCAAGAAAAATTTCAAGAGGATGGTGAGTAAGTTCCTCAAGAAGATAGCCAAATAGAACAAGGAGACTGGATTGGTTATATTAAGGGAACCTAAAAATAAAGGGCGCTGAAAAAACTAGTGGAAACAATATGAAGGCCTGTTTACAAGAGATATTTTCATCCAACTCGAGGGAAAGAAAGAATGTCTTTGGTGGCGGGTTGACATTCTTCTAACAGGCCACAGCAATAGAAATAATTAAGAGTACCGGAAACATGAAAGAAAAATGCTGATGTCGGATGATGTCATCGAAGAAAATTAAGCATTAATAAAGCAAATCACCATTGAGGGAAATTAAGACCGGAGAAAGCTTTGAAGGCAAATTATGGCTCTGAAAGCGGATTTTGCCTTTCAGATTTTATCGCAATAGTCAGTAGGAGCATCAAAAGAAATTTATACAGGACGTTGTGACGTCAATGTCACAGAAAAACAAGAAGCAACCGTTAGAAAAGGAATCATCTTCCCAGAATTCGGCAGAATTTAAGGACAGTCTCGGAGGAAGAGAGAAATTCAGAGCACCACTTATAAAGCAATGTGACTTATGCTAAGGCTTCCGTATGAGTATGGGGTTCACATATATCTTGCTTGTTTTTATCGCACAGATATTCTTAAAGTAAGATATTCCCTTCGACCTACGCCTCATTAGGCAGGCGACGGTCGACTCGGGATGAAATTGAATAGTGTAATAAGGTGGCGCGAACAGCGAAAAAATTTCTTCCGTATCTGTGGACTTGCTAAAGAAAAAAGGCTCCATTCTCTGCACCGGGGAAGCCAGTTCACTGCCCAATTATTTAATGACAGATAAGACCACCCAAGAGCATAAGAAGATAATAATATCACCACGGCCAATTTCCCCTCAGTTCGAACGGACTAGGCGGAAAAAATTTAAATCAAAGCTCTCATAAGTGGACACTAAGGAAGTATGAGTTAATGATAATGAAAGACGAGAAATTGGAAGGTTCTTAAAATGGCCACTGAGAACTATTTGAAGACCTGGGCACATGTACTGTTGATTGAGAATTAGCCTCTTAAATGACAACAGGGCGTTCACCCCCAGCTGTGCTTATGTATCGCCGAAATCTATTCAGTGCACCGAGGAGAGCTTGTTTAACAGGAAAGGCGCAGGCACACAAAGAATATAATGCCACAGTCGAGTCAAAGCATGCTTATTTGGACAGAAAAACTCAGTGGCTTCTAATGACGTATGGCCGCTCTCGGCCCACAAAAGTTGTAATATAAGAAATAAAAAACTTATATTTGTTCACGAAAAGAATCTTCCACAAGGGCAAGGGCGACGTGTTAATGAAGAAATCAACAGTGATACCTGTAGAGGAAACTGTCCAGAGAGAATACTCAAGCGACAAATTTTCATGAGGTGCTAAAGGATAAAAAAGGAGAATAACGTTATAATTAATTCTTTTCTTAGCAAAAAGGGAAAGAAAGAGGAAAGAAAAAAAAGGAGAGAGGTGAGATAGAAAAATTTTAAAAGAAAAGGATGACGTCTTCAAGACTTTATATGATCCAGAAAAAGATAGGGACGCGAACCCAACTAGCAGAAAAATAGGTTAAATGAAAAAAAAAAAATATATAAATATAATAACATATATACATAAAGAGTATAAATTAGCAAATAGATAATTAAATAAAGAAAAGAAATTGAAGAAGGAACAGGAAAAAAAAAAAAGGGGGGAGAGCTTCTATTAGTTTTTCTGCATGCAATTTTAGAGGCTTAGACATTAATAATTTAAATTTCGAATTATTATTTTATCCTTAAAAAAGAAAAAAAACCATCACCTTTCTTAAACTCTACTCTAATACTACGGCTGAGAAAAGCAATGACTGCCGAAACCTAACACTTTAATAGTTCGCTGAAAATATAAATTTTCCCGCGAAATGAGTTCCTATACAACAATGATAACCAGGAAACGGAGAGGTAGCGTAGTTAATAAGAAGAGTTGGAACATAGATTCAAACCCCCTAAAAAGAAAGGAGTGGGGATTAACGAAGGTTTTTATAGTATTGTTGTTAAACATGTGTATTGGTTAAAACAAAAATTTGGTAATTCGTAATAATAATGTCAAACATTAATAATATAAAAAACCACAAAAAAAAAAAAAAAAAAAAAAAAAAACGCCCAAAAGCAAAAGAAAGAAAAGACAAAAGAAAGAACCGGATAGTACGAGGAGCAAAGATTTCTCTTTCGCCCTCACAATAATCCTCGTACACACACGTCCATGGAGTAGCTTTGTAAACGGCTAATGCATACGACCTGTAACATTCACTCAAAAAAGGGGTTCTCTGTATGTTAACTTTTAATTATATATTGTACTATATATAATGTAAGAAAAATATTTGGTGACTCTTCTGTACGGCACGGCACCGTTGTCGTTAAAAATGAGTCACTGCAAAATGCCTGCCCGAGAAATGCCTGGCATTTGAAGGGAAGGCAAGGGCAGTTAGCACTTCAAGTTACAGAAAAAAGAAAGGTCGCATTTAAGCTTCGGCTCAGTTTATATTTTTAAAAAGACCCGGGAGGATTGGTGTTTTGATTATAGAATTTATAGTGTCAACTCTCATAATCTTATCAATTGCTGTGAACTGGCCTAGACTCTTTACTCAATGAAGTTGATTGCAATTTCAGTGGAACATAAAAATGATAGCATGATTACTATTCAAATTTACTTAATTTTAAAATAAAGATAAGAATACTATATACCTTTTTTTTACCACACGTGCATTAATTCTCAAGGATTGCATTAAATATTATATAAAAGTATTATAATAATAGTATATAGAATGTTAAAAAATATATATATTAATAAAATTATATATAAATAATATAATAAAATATATAAGTATATATATAATATATATATATATTAATATATATACCCACTATATATAGTATGTAATAAGAGGTATTTTCTATACAACATATATATATATAATATATGGTACTCATAATATATAATAAAGTATAATATATAGCTAATATATAATATATATAAAATATAAATATATATATATATATAATATGTATCGATATATATAAACTTAATAATATAATATATTATTATTATATATATATAATATTATATATATACTTTTATATAATAAATATATATATATAGTATAAATATATTATATGATATATATATATATATAGGTATATATCATATATAACTATATATAATAAATTAATATATAGTATATATATACATATATAATAAAAATATAATAAAAATAAAAAAAAAGTATATATTATATCTATACGTATATAGATATATATAACTTTAAAATATAGGATAATATATATATATATTATATACTATATAAATATAATATATATATTATATGATATATATAAGTATATATATGTAATATATATATATATATATATATATATATATATATATATATATTATCTACAGGGTAATGGAATTATTCTGTATTACCGCTTCAGAAAACGATACAGAAGGATTGCTTCTCATTTTCTTCCCCTTTTGGAACAAAGTTGGTACAGAGCACCTGACCAACCAGAAAGACCTTTAAAAATGAGAAGAGATTCAGAGGACCCTCTTATGAAGACGAGCCTCAAGACGAAGAAGAAAAGAAGAAGAAGAAGAGCAAGAAGAAAAGATTTTATGCAAGCTCTAACTAATATTAGTTTTATATTACTGAAAGCCAATTACAGAGCCAACGTTGAGAGAGTTAGGTGAGTTATAGTAGGGATTTTGGTAATTGAAAAGGGGCTCTGCCCGTTAATGGTGGTAACCTACCCCCCAAAAAAAATGGGGGAGAGGTTTACTGAATTATTTAGATCTATATAAATCTTGTCTTTCTTACTTCATTAATAGCTTGAAGCGATTCATTCTTTCATTCTTACATTTATTTACTATTACTATTATTATCTATTTACTGAATTATTTAGATCTATATAAATCTTATTTTTAACTTATACATTTAGTATTACTATTACATTTATTATTTTATTATTACTTATTTATTATCTGCTTAATTTACTTTGCTTCCATTCTGCAATTTAAATTTTATATAATATATATATTATATATGAGTATATATCATATATAAATATGATAATATAAAGATATATGAGTGCTTGAAATTAAACTGTTATAGAAGTTATATAATGACTTTAATGTATAATATAGATATATTCTAGATATAACAAGACATATATATATATATACTATAGCAATATCAATATATATATATTATAATT
Organism: Trachelipus rathkii; assembly: GCA_015478945.1. NCBI lineage: Eukaryota > Metazoa > Arthropoda > Malacostraca > Isopoda > Trachelipodidae > Trachelipus > Trachelipus rathkii. Next base: position 4,777 of record JABUQX010128993.1, on the reverse strand, counting down.
AGATATATATAATATATATATATATAGCATTACAATTCTTAATTTTAAGAATAAATATATTATATAATAGGCATCATAAATATACTAGTTGTATTAGCAGATTTCAATATATATTATTATATATATAAAATATTAATATTGTGTTATTATTAAGTCAGTATATATTATATTATATATGTAAATTGTAGTATTATTATATATATATTAATATTATATTAATTATAAAAAATATATATACTATATTTATATTATCAAAATGTATAATATTAGTAATAATATCAATAAACCTCGCTCGCTCGCTCTCATAGATAGTGTAGTGAGGTGGTAGGTGTTGATATATGGATGGTGACCCGGATGTTATGCGTTAGTATAGTTATTTGTTATCTATGAGTGGTAAGTGTAGTGATACTATGGGTGCAGTCATGTTAAATTTAGTTTGTCATATGCCGTTTATTATATTTGGTTAATTTATTGATTGCTTTCATTCTATGGTTAGTTGTGATAGTAGTGGTGGGTAATAAGTAATTCAACTCAAGTTTACCATACGTTACGGGTACTATTAATCATGTATTTAGCTGTATTTTTTCGCTAGTTACAAATATACCTTAGCATTAGTGTTATGTGCTTGTAAGTGTATAGTGTAGGATCCATGTTATGTGCGCTCGTGAGACTTATATATATATAAGGAAGGATCGCTTTTCGTGGCTTCAGAGAAACTAGGAGCACTTCGCACAGTTGTCTATATTGCGGGTCGGAAACAGCGAGTAGAGGCCCAGAGTTTCTGTATGTGTGGAAACCTTGAGGTGCTGGGAGTACCCTAAGCTCCGCCTACCTAGCAGGGTAAGTGCGTGTCGGTTTTATGGATAAGTAGGCGGCCTTAGCGGAGGTCGCGCTCCGCCCTCGTGTATAAGTAAGCCTTAGGGCGCGGTGTGTGTGTGTTCATCTGTGTAGGCTGGTGAAGGTGTAGCTGTTGGTTAGGACACATTTAACATACAGGGACTTAAAGTTAGGGGTCAAGCTACTACCCTGACCTCATGTTAGACCCCCAGTTCGCCTATACTATCAGGTACTCGCGTCATCGTGGATCAATTCGTCGCTCGACTTAAGCTCACTTCAATCTCTTTCCACGAACTTTATCGAAAGGTCTCACAATTTCAGGCCTTGATTACCCGAGGGTAATATTCCAGAGGAACGCGCACATATAAATTTCTTATTACCGGCCAAGATAACTCCCTCCGAAATAGTAATACAAGGCCAACAACCCCACGGGACCTGCAATGAGAGCAAATAGCAAGGAAGTAGAGGAGGAGGGTCTTCCTATGCGGAAGTGAGCTCGGTGAGACCAAGGAAGGGCAGTGGAACTCGAGAGGTGCAAAGTACGCGCGCAACGGCAGAGAGAGAAGGTGGCGCATAGGACCAACAGTAGTAGGACTTCACTTGAGGAGACCTCGTGCAATGCCTGCAATGGATGAGCTGGCATGGTGGTGAGTCCGCGGTAAAGTCTATACTTCGTTAATACACCACCAATTACTCCCCTCGAATTACACTCATACCTTCAAAACCGTATTAGGGGTGGAGATCACGAATATTAAGTGTATCTAGGATGGGAGACAGTGATTGTGAAGCCTGTACCAAGTCGGATCGGCATAAGCTGTTGCAGTGTGCTGCGTAAGACGAGTTGCTGGTTAAGCGAATTTACAGCGGCCGCACTGACAGTGTCGTGGGCGTATATAGCACTTCGATGAGAGGGTAATAACGTGGAACAGAGGGATGATTAAGACCTCGTGTAAATCAGATCTTTAATACTCCCTAACAATATGCATATAATATAACCTAATCGACATTACTATAACTATATATACCCTTTTTTTAATATTGGAAAAATGCATTTAAAATAAATATATTTAGGTGATGTGAATAGATGGTACCTTCTAAATATAGATGTTAAGGACATGTCGTATCGTATGCATAGGAAGCTATAGCAAGAAATGACAGTCCCTCTTAATCCGAACTGGTAGGAACCCTCAAAATATAATGAATTTCATTACATACCAACTTGAAAACAGTACTACTTAGTTAGACACTTTTAATACTACTCATTCCTGTACTAATTATCTAATATAATGATGAAGTGTAGGTTAAAACCCGGCATTGATTCCTTTGGAACGCCTCCTCCTATGATTCGGGTATACACTCGCTCAAATCATACTACATAGTTCTCGGCTCGCCGGACGTCTAATTAATTTGATGTTCGCCCATCACAGTTCTTATAGTTAATTACATAGAGCCGCTTCTTTACTTCCATTATTTTATTCTCCCTTCTAATATTCAGTAGCACTTCTCCACCAATAGATTTATTATTCATAGTCTCTTTATCTAAGTGGGTCCATTAATATTTTTAAATTTATTTATTTTACCGGTGAGTAATACTTAGTTATTGGGCCCCCCACTATATATATATCACTCTCATGTACCCCCTTTGAATATGGAGCGTAGCGGGTTGACTTATTATTCAATAAGACATATTGATGCAAGAAGCATATATATTATATGATGTTTTGCTAATAATTAAATTAAGTAGAAGATATACATAAGCTCACATATGTTTTGAAGATCAGAATGTACATCGCGGCATCGACCTTTCACCTAATATCAACTCTACTGTTTTGCTCACTTAATATCAGATATTGTACAGTTTTTATTATCTAGTTTATTCTAAATTTAATACCCCCTTAATATAATTGACCCCTCCGTGGCTGCTGGGCCTACTTGGGGCCTACATGGCGTATTTGTGGGTGAACAGTAACTTCCTTATACTCATAATATATAGTTGGAAATCTTTTATTTTGAGGACATTCCTACCCTCTAGTTTAGAACACCTCCAGTACTATTGAATTTATTAAGGGCTATTTCATTATGTATATATACAGTAAAGCGGTACAGTCACATGCACTACAGGAAATAACATCAGCTATAGCTGGATAATGTGGCGTTTCTATAATTTAATCACGCTCAAACGGCTGATAATACGTGCACTACTCTATATATTTGTAGGTTGAACAAGACAATAGCAGAGAACACTGATACTCCGGCATTAACTTAGCAGTAGGCATTATTATCTCAGTAAGGTCCACTCCTTTCTACTGATAATACATATTAAAACATATTATATTATAATTAATCTCATTAATAGTAACTCAAACACCTTAGAATAGTACTGGCTTTATACATTTGACTCTTTATAATGAAAATACATAAATAAATGGAATAAGGATAATAAGATATATATTATAATTATATATAAATATATAGTTTTGAGAAGGAGAAGTGTAGTAAGTTATAGATCTATATATATATTTAATATACTAATTTTATTTTAAATTACCCGCAAACATTTACCAAAGAGTAAACAAATTGATCAGGCACTTCTCATGCACATAATCGCATCCTTCAGTTTAGCGTGAACTGTTTATTAAGGTGCTGATCCGTGCCTGATCGATCTTTCTTCCCCGCATACCACCATTAACCCATTAGCCGAGCATACGTTATTAATTCAAACAGTATTGTTTACGTATCTATTACTCTATTCATAAATTCTTTGTACTAAATACCGCCGATATCTCGCTACAAATATATTCATCCGTAGCAAACTCGAGTGATTCCGTCACATTATACGATATTTATAACGTACTAGAAGGCTGATTAGAAATAGTGGGTTACAAAATTTATTTAGACCAGTAGCTTGAGTCGCGAATTCCACTAAATTATTATATATATAGTAATTTAACTATTAATACTATTTCTTCCACCATCACTACTAATACTTTTTAATTATGAGAAACTATATATTATCCTTATAATATGACTCAATATACTCTCTCTGTACATATTATACCTTCAATAACCTTATAATATATACCTATGGATAGTTAACTAACATAATTATTTTATATAAAGTCGCAAGTGTTCTTTACTTGATTATCTGTCATGAGACTATGTATCATGTCTAGAAATAAGATTAGTAGTCTATAAGAAATAAAGAGGTATATTTGTAACAATCATTGATTGAAATAATGTTAAATAAGGACTGAATGAATTTGAAGATAAAAAATGAGAGAGAGAGAAAGGGATACTGAGAGAGAGAGCAGGAGATGAGAGAGAGAGAGGACGAGAGAGAAGGAGAGAGATGATTAGAGAGAGAGATGAAGAGTAGAGAGAGAGAGAGATTTTGAGACAGTAGAGAAATTTTGGGGAAATGACCTCACAGATGTTTACGGCTTTGAAGAGCTTTGACTAAGCAACGTCTATGGATTGTGCTGAAGGAACAGAGATTGGTAGGAATTAATTTCTGGCCTCAAAGCAACATTTGTTAGTTGGCTATGGGTGAACATTCTCATGATTTACAAATTAAATGACTCTAAAATAGGAAGATTAAAATAATGTTGTTATGATATTATTATTTGATTATGATCTCCATTACGACTACTTAGTGAAATAGATTATTACACATAACGGAATACCAAAACTTGGGTAGGCTTAGCTCTCCTCAGCCTCACTATAACCTGTCACGCTCAAGAGGATTATATATTATATGTATACTAGGTATAGGCTAACTTAAATTTATCGTAGGTGTAATATATATTCATTTAATGATTACGTTCTAGTAGTATATGTATTTATTAAATTGATTATTATAGATACTATATATATTATATCTATTACTATAGAAAAGGCTAGATATTAAAGTAATTGATATTAGAATAGCGTTGATAACTAG
>JABUQX010128992.1:0-45109 GCA_015478945.1 Trachelipus rathkii | reverse complement strand
GGTCATTACGGTGCGAATATATATACTTTGCCATTTCTAAGTCTAGATTTAGGGGTTTTCTGACTCTTTTAGGAACTACGTGATAGGATACGGTGGGTGGTGGCTTCTTGACAACTCATAAGCAATTATTTCATCACATAGATATATATGGCAAGCATGCATACTACTCTCCAGGCTTCGCCTGCCTTTGTGGTTTACCTTACTATGCCTTAATCCTCTTATTGTACTTCATAGAATGGCTCTTTCCCCTTTAAATATTTTACCGATTTATTCTCGTTGATTCTGGATAAGAAAGTATTCGGGATGGTGAGTTATATCTTCCAACCTTGGAAATTCAATGTCTTTAAAAATATAACTCACACACTTATCTACATAAATCACCTTCTTCAAAAATCACCCTATGACTAATCTCCCCGCTACTCTCTTTCAAGTAGGGTTCTCCTAATGCTCTCTGTTCTGTTCCCGAATACAATTATATAATCCATTCAAATTGGCACTTAAAAAAACATAAACAAAATATTACTATTGTCTATCGAAAAAGCCAAATCCATCTCCCACTGGCTGCGATTAAGTGGAACAAAGTCTCCAAAGTAATCTAGGTAATTTATTTCTTGTGAATAGTAGATATTAATGAACGAAGACAATTTTAACTATTACACCTCTTATTCATCATGTTGAAGCCCTCCCTTATCCTGATAAGTCCCCAAATAACGAGATCGAAAGAGTCTACCATTTCCGTCCCACGAGTGATACTGAGAAATTATTATTCCTGGAACTAACTTCATATATCTAGGTGAACCGGGGGTGTGCTCTGGTTATCAACCCTCTTTGAACAAGGGAGTCCTTAGTCGAGAGTGTGTCCAAAAAATATAACGGCTCCGAATGTATAAACCTCCGTTCCATTGTAGCCTCTCCATTTAATCATCTTGACCCTCATTAAACTCTTTTTCCCCCGTTGTGAGTGTTTATTTTGGTTGGGTAGCGTTATCGTATCGATAATTCCTGTATTATCTGATCCGCGCTTATGCATGTGTTGCTTGTTAGATTTGGCCATTAATTTACTTATCTACTGCCAGTCCCACTTGTTTGCAACCATTCCTTTAGAAATCTTACGCTCACCAATTCGTTAGCAGTCTAAGGATGGTATTGCAATAGGGGTATCTATTGCAGCACAAGTTTTCTTTTTTGTGCTGCCCCGACTATATTGTAAAGTCTCCAAGGCTAGTGTCGCTGTGTGTGCGTTCCTATAACTTTCACTGAACATACGCTTTAGTGTGTTACTTGTTGGAAATTGTGCAACTTAAACGCATGTCTTCAGTCTCCACCATGTTCCTAAGCGTCTATATTTGAATCTCACTTTTAAAGCGCGGTTCTGTTGTATTCAATTAATGCTGCCAGAAGGTTCTTGTTGCGCCTGAGTATCCGAGTCCGAAATTTTGAGTCATAAGCTACAACCCCCTCCATTCCATATAGGTGCTGCGTGCCTCTTGAGTGGTTGTGACAAACTGTAACCAATAAAAAGAAATAAAGAAAAAAAAATCTGTTGGTGAAATGTTGCGGTTCTCATGATCATGTAGTGCAAAAATGATAACTAAATTTTCTCCTATTCTTCCACCCGCAATCAAAAAAATCAATTTTACTTATCAAACTAACAGCTCCTCCCAAACTAATTATCTTCGAATACTTACTATTATACTTAAGAGCTTTCCTCTCCAATGGAACTGCCATATGTCACTATTATCCACAATCAAATTAGTTTGAACCTATTGTATAAACATTTCTACACCCTATTAGAACCTTTTAATAATGTGACGATTCTAGTATACTCACATAGTCACTTCAAAATTCTATACCACTATTTTGCTCCTGGACTACAACACTTGTCACTCATCAGAGATTTGCATTAATCGCTTATCTAATTCCCCACTCTCGTCTATCCCTTTGCCAGCCACGCAAAAGCATCATTTCACACACCAACATTTCCATCAATTTTTCCACTTAATTCCTGTGTTAATCTTGAATTTTTCTGTTTATTCCTATCAGCGAGCAAGATCAAAGGACCATTTTGTACTCTTTTTTCTAAATACATCTGATTCAAACACATTTCTTTTCTTCCCCGTCTTGCTCAAAATAGTAATAGTTAATCAATTTGTAATATATCCCCTCTGGAAATATTTCTCTATGTAACTCTTCAATTTCGATTCTTCCCTAACGAGTTTTCTCTCCCGAATAAAATATAGTGAAGAGCCGCTTACCCAACGAACTCAACGATCACCTTTAACTATTCCGGGACGGCATAGTTCAGAGTTAGCAATTTAACCTGGAAAGCCAGCCGAAGGACTGGATAGTCTTGGTAAAAGGTGGGGTCTGCCCAATCGACCTAAACCGGTATCCGGCTAGTCCCATATGTCTGCGCTTTTACGTACAGCAAGAAGCCTTACAATGTGCTCAATGTAATTTATCTCACCCCACAAACATATGAGATATTGAGAGGGATAATAAGAGTGTCAGTGGTAAGGAGGTTAAGTTGTACGTATAGAGAGATGTGGTTGTTTAGCGAGAGTATATAGTAAATGTGTATATGTATTAGTAGTAAGTAAAAAAAAAGAAAGTCGTGTCGGGTTGTCTTCCCCTTTTTTGATGGGCTTTGCCAACCCCAAGGTCTCGAATAGTCGTGAATGGTCGCTGAATAAGCAAAATCAATAACAAACAAAAGAACATAGTATATTTACTGGCATAAAAAAATAGACCCTACAATTTTTTAATATATAGTACGCAGGAAAATTATTAAAAAATCCCAAACGTCTCGCAATAGTACTATCCGATTCATATTGTCATTTAAATGCCTGGTTTCCAAATCCATAAATAAAACTTTATCCACTTTGAGATCAAGGTGGCTGAAACCGCATAAAGACGATTCAAACGCAACTCCCTACTCTCCACCACCAATCATTATGGTAATCCGACATCCAGTATAAGCGCGATCCAAAAACATAAAAAATGAAGAGCCTTAAATCTATATAGTAGGTTTTATACATATTTGAACTAAACCATATAAGAAGAACCTTATAATAACTTATGTAATTAAGTGCCTAGTGCTTAATCAGATTCTTTCGAAATCGTTGATCCGTGTCTTATTCCAATCTTCAATATTCTAACCAGTTTCCAATGACTTGCTGATTTTTTTTACCTTGTTGACAGAGTTTCACGAAGTGTCAAAACAAATCTCGTACACAAGGTTCTCCAACCTAACAAGTCTTCTAAAGCTACTGGACTCAAATATGGGGATATACAAACAATTATCAATACTTAGTTTCACTCTAAACAGTGTCGGTCTTACCAACTCCTTCATTAGCATAATTCGAATACACCAAATAAAGCTCTTACCAATGCACTGGGATACACTATATCCTTCATTCATATCATACATAACTAATGCAATAAACTTTTCTCACCGTCTCATGTACGTCCTCCTAAGGCTTATCAATGGAAATTTATAATTTTGGGTTTTTCATCCTTTTGAAACAAAATCTTAAAATTTTAAGCTAATAATGTTTTAAGAGGAGGTGTAAGAAGCCTAACAAGATTTCGTAAGTACCAGTCGAGACGGTAGCGCTGTGTTTCTCTTCCGATGTAGTAGTTACGTTAACCAGAATTTCCTTTAACCGGTAGTAGCATCTATAGTTACCATCCTATTCGTGCCAGACTACGTCATTAACATGAGTTTAATTCTGTTCTTTAAAAATAGGTCCCTTCGCTTATAGTATTTTTCCAGACGGTGTTTCTGAAGCTGCAGTCTCTGGACTGCAGACTAAGGTTGCGCGAAGAAAGGAAAGCTGCGGATGAAGAAACATAGCAAATAGTTCTGACAGTCAAAGCTGATCTCAATTAAAAAAATAATTTTGATAATTAATGCCCACCCCTCAGATTGTCAATTAATATACAGCATACATAAGTGACACAGACAGACACAAAGAACGGGAGTGAGATAGACAGGCGAAAAAAGAGAGTGAAAGGGAGGGAATAATCAACAACGATAATTTAATTGATAACGCGCAAATACGAAACATTACCTAGAAAACTATGTTAAAACTATGAGGGATATGAACCATTGAAAAGTCTGTAAGAGGATGAAATAAAATACTATTGAAAATAATAATGTTCATATGCCTATAAAACCCAATAAATAAATTCAAGATTTAAAGTTACAAATATACATTTTCTAACCGAGTTTTAATTATACAAATTGATATGATTATTTAATAGATTGTAAATGTGAAAGTGGAATTGATGTAATCCTCAGCAAAATAATAATAATGATAATAATTTAATAGAGGGAAAAATGTTCAACAGGGGTCTGGGCATTTGTTCCGGGCGTCGAACCTCGACCAGAGCAAGGCTACATGGGTGTGTGCCCAGTTCTTTTTTCTTATCTCCTGAAACCGATCCAACTTCTTTTAACTTGTACTCACTGTCAGCAGGCCACCAAATCGCACTCAACGGATACTCAAATCAGCCTAACAAAAATCAGGCACGAAAATAAGAAATTGATTAACCAAGTTATACAACCAATCTCTATCGTGACTGCATGCTATTAAATAATCATTTCGATCAAGTAACCAATCATATATACTTACAAACCATACTAGATTAATGAAGTGTAGCCATCTGAAACAAGAAAATCAAGGCTTTCTGACTCAAAAAGGAGTCTTTCACAGAAGAATTCAAAGTTCTAAAAAAGATAGACACAATAAGACCGCATAAATTGTCAAATCATAAACCCAAATAAATAATACATCAGATTATAGAGATCATAATAAAGTACATTAATATAGTAGATATAAGTAGAGGTAGTATATATAATAATAAATATAAACATAAAATAAGTTATTCTTCAATAATTAAACAGTAGCTACAATATGTTTTAACCTAATCACACGAGAAGCCGGTGATTGATGTTAACCCAAGTCATGTGAAATTTCTGTTCTGAAAAGATAGTGTCTAAGACAATGTGAAGTAAAATATATTGTCTGTATTTATGTTGTATTGCTAACTTTATTTTCTACCAGAAAATATATACAAACTATCCCGTAAATAAATGAGATAAATAGTAATAAATAATGAAGAAATCCACTAAGGATAAGTTATCTGAGATATAATGAAATACCGAGAACAAGTTAAAAACAATTTAAACTTAGCAGTGCATAAATTCTCTATATTCCATATGGTGTTGGATGCGTACTTCCAATAATGCAAAAATAACCACTAAAAAAAAATAGTGATAGTACGACCGGCTAAGAGTATGGAGACCAAACAAAAACAAAATCCAAATTTGCATTTGGTTGGTTTTCTCTAAGATGTCTGAAGGTGGTGAGTGGGTAATTCAAGTGGGATGGAAATCGGAAAACGACAGTAACAGAAAAGGCGAAACCATTAGCACTGGAATGTCATAACCCGATACCATTATATATATATATGGGGTATATATATTTATATAGTATTTGATATATTATATATATATAATCATATAAGTATATATTAATATATATATATATTATTAATATATATTATTTATATAATATATATATATATATAATATAATATATTATATTATATAATATAAATATATATAATATTATTTAAATATTATAATATATATAATAATTTATTTATGAATTATATATTATATATTTATATTTATAATATATATAAATATATATTTTATAAGGAATTAATATTTATATTAGTATAATAGCATATATTTATTTATTTATATAATTTTTATTATGTTATGTATATATATATATATAGTTAATATATTAATGTATATAATATGATATATAGGATATAGTATATATATTACATGTATATATATATACTATAAATATATATAAGTGAAATGAATAAATATATATATATATTATATATTAAATATTTAATAATAATATATATAAATATATATATATATATATATATATATATAATAATTTACTATATATATATATATATATATTAATACTTATATATATATATGCCGTAAAACGGGGTAATTATTGTAATTTTTAAAAATTTCCAGAAAAATATTGTTTACAAGTACATCGTTGATATTAAATATAGTGATTTAATTATATTTTGTAAAATATTAGTCATTGAAGCTTAGTAATAGCATGTAAAAAGAATAATGCGAAAAACTGGCTATTCATGAATTTTATTTTATGTTGCTTTAAATAAAGACATGCGGTACCAAATTTTAATGGGGTAAATGTCAAATGGAAAAAAATGAAAGAAAAATACAAATACTAATATAATAATATGAGTTACACACCGTATAGATATATGTCAGAATACTTATATGAAAAAAAATAAAAAATAAAATAACTCCAAAAAAATTTATATCTCTTTATAAGCTAAACAAGGGGGCTATAAAGGTTTTTTTAATTTAATTATAAGTTGTTATTCATTAGTATAACTATTTCTGTTTTTTACCTACTTAAATAGTCCATTTAAATTACACAACCTACTGTATATTGTTCATTTTTAAATATATATCTATGTGATTTGATAGAGATGTAGATTTTAGACAAACTCTAAATAATTTACCATCACAATAAACTTCTTAGTGTTTTTAGATTACCAGTTAAAAACATATATATTCAAAAAAGAGAAATAATAAAATTAGGAGCTCCCAGGCTACCAGACAATCTCCCTAACCATCCGATATTAAAATCCAACACTCGTACTCCTCAGCCACCTTACGAACTCCAGAGTCGATATTTCTTCATCACAACTTGAATACCTCGTAAGACTACTCGTACTTCATCAATGCGGAAAGAGGATTTATTCATGGAACCTACATGAATTTGTGGTTCTTCATGAAAATTTCACTATATTAGCATTTTTAACTAAAATAACAGTAGGAAACCCAAATGGTTTTTAAGAAATTTTAATATTCTCCAAAAAGTAGATAAAACGGCTATAGATTACAAAAAATATAGATGAACTCCTAATTCATGAGTATGGTGTATATTATAAATAGCAAATGTTAGTATTCTCGAAGCGTCACATTTATATCCACCTCCCTTTCCTAATCTGTTGAAAATAGAGAAGAAGACAAGGGATATGTTACGTCCTAGCTTAAGTGTTCTACAGATTGAGGCGTTATTTATCTTCATATAATATAGTGGCTAAAATAAAGTTATAAAGTAAGAATACAAGTACTCTCATAAATCCTATAAGTATAATATATAATGATATAGAGTAGTGCAGTTAGTGGAACGGTAACCTTGAAATACAAGATGGTATGGGCTGAGAGTTTGTATTATTTATCTCATAATAATAGACCTTCCTAAATGATGTGTAGTAATGTCCCCATTCTTGAGTGCAATAAATTTTTAAATACCCACCCTAGCTATAAAATTACCTCTTATTTCATTAAAAGGTACTGGAGGTTACCTGAGTGAATAAATAGAGTTATGTATTATGGTTTTCACTGCTATATTCTAGTTTTCTAGGGTCGTCTATCGTACTTGGTATATAAAATAAAATTATATACTTATATAAGTAATTTGATAGAGATTGAGATTATTATTATATTAATATTTATATTTATATATAGTATATAATATATATATATATATAGATAATAGTTATATATTTTATATAGCTAATCATAATAAAAATGTTAGATTACTTATTATTAATTATATAATATGATAATATAATGATAGCGACTCAATAGCTATTGATTAATATATTATACTCATATTTACCTAAAATAGACTAAAGAGCTATTATGCTTTTTAAACTACTAATTTCAAATGAGTCTTTTATCATAGCAGGGCCACCTGGTCTTTTATTTAGCTAAATAATATTGGTCGCATATAAAGTTGGGTATTATTTTAAAGCCGCTTGTTTTGTTTAAAGTAAAAATCAACACAAGATAAACTCTCAATTGCATTTTTCAATATATATATATATATATATTTAATAATATATATATTAATATAATATATAAAATTTATATATAGGTATTAATAATTGATAATAATAGTGGTTATTATATATTTAATCATATATATAATTTATTATCAAGTAATATGATACCGGGTATTTTATCTATACGTATGTGAAATTACTATAGCTATGACTATAATTACTATATATAAGTAGTGTATGATACTAGCAATTTGATTACCTTATAATTATTTTATATATTATTATAATTATTATAATATATAATTATTTTATATAATATTAAATTAGCAAGTTTCTTTTTATTTTTAGGATATGTCAAAAGTATAAAGTTTTTGAAAGTAAATTTATTTTATATTATTATAAATGTTCTTGTGGAAATGTTTGTTAAAAGAACTTAAATTTGTTTATTTTATTGTTGCAGAAACTAAAATATTATTAAAAACATTGTGTTATGATGAGTTTTTGATAAATATTAAGGTTTTAATTTGAAGCTTTGAGACTACTTAGATTTAAGGTAATAAAATTCTATTTGGAAATATTTAAATGTTTTAGGATATATATATTCCACCAATAAATGGAATGAATTTTATCTGGGATATATATGTATATTTAATTATTTATTTTTCATATTATAAGATGTATTTTAAGTGGTTTAGTGGATTAGCGTATGATTGTGGGATGTACTGGATGATGAAATTTGAAATTAATACATATTCTCCCTATGATATTGTTATATATTTTGTTTTTGTTTTAAATTGAGTGGGTTCTGCAATATCCTATAATATTATTTATTTTTAGTTTAATTTCTATGTTTTTACTCATATGTGTAATGTGCTTGTATTAATATTAATATTATATTAATTTATATAATACTATTAATAATAATTATTATTATTATATATTCATTATATATAAATTATTATTATAATATATTACTCATCAATTTATCTATATACTAATTCCTATTTTTAGATATTGATTAAATCTCACTCTTTATTTATTTAAATGAATAGCATGCAAGCTTTAATTAAATTATATAATAATCATATTACATACATTTTTTTATAATTGTGCCGAGGATATAAGATTGATTGGAAGCATAAGAATATTTTTAGTTTTACCACTGTTTCAAGATCCAATCAAAGGGGATTGTAGTAATCTCTAGGTTGGCGTTCCACAAGTTTCAAAACACCCGAATTATACATATCACTAAGCTGAACTATTAGTCCCATAATACGCCAAGGATATCTACTAAACGAGCAATACAATGTGGTATAGTTAATATATTTAAAAATTAGGAGAAGGGAACATTAAAATGTAGATCATAAGAAATCTCCACAAATACATAGTAATTTTGGCTATATAGATGATTAGAATTTGCATTGACATTTGGCTACCAGCAGGTCACTTAAGAGATGATCAAATTATAATTCTGACAAAATCGTAATAGGATTATGTACCATGGAGATATAAGGCAGAAGGAGACGCGTTGTGACATTCAGATAGAAATGTCTTCGTTGTGATTAGACAAGAGTATTATAGCGTTAATTGTTTATGGTTTTAGCTCTCTAGTAACCTTTAATTCAAAAGATCCCTTAATATTTTTTTGTTTCACATTCAAAGATTCAATTTCTACCTTCTTACATAACATTACTTGTTATACATATCTGTATACTATTATATTCTTGTCGACGACAAATCAGCTGTTATGTTCCTCTTTTAAATCGAGTATTAAATAGCCTTCCTTGGGTGACTTCTCTAAGTCTCCTTATCTAAAAGAACCTTAGTGGGCATCTATCTGATCAAATTAAACTATATCTGAGCTGCTTTTTAGAAATTTTCAATAAGTTTCTTCCATAAAAGATGTATATCAACATCATTGTTAACGCACTAACTAATAATTTTGTACCTACATTGTAAGCAAAATTCTATTAATAAATCAGAAATAGTTTTGCGATAAGAGTGAAATTAACTACATTTTAATAGGTTATCGAGAAAAGTGTCGTAGATACTTTACAAATTTACAAATTGTGTATAAAAGATCAGACCCTCCCTGCCCTAGTAACCATCCCAAGTGGCTCTCATATTTCTTACAGCACGCACACCAGAACAAAGCATACCTAGTGTCCAACCAGACTACATCTAGGCACTTGTCTATGATATCTATGTGCAATATCTCCACCAAGTCGATGACTCTTTATTCTTCCTTCTTCTGATTTCTTTCTCCTAAATTCCCATAGATTATCCACATTTTTTTCTTTGGTAGTGTTGCTTTTTGACATAAAAACTTTTTCATTTCTATCCAAAGACTGCCTTATAGAACATAGACCACTCACTACTCTACACCAACTAACAATATTATAACTTCTTCGTGAGTCTTCTCCTTTCTCATCCCTATCTCAGTATGAAAAATCAAAATAATAACAATTTTTGCAATAGGTTTCTTAATTTTTTCCTAATAAGTCGTCATTTATATATATACACCTCTACAAGATAGTTTAGCAGGCTCTCACTTAATATGTCTATACACTATTAACCGTGAATAAAAAGTGTATAGCACGCTTCTGTGATTTCACTTATATTACTTAACTTAATTACTAACTATTATCGACACTATTGATTAAGCTTATCTCACTCTATGTAATTCCATTACATTAATTTGAATCAGAGTAATCTCCCTTTATATTAAACTTCTTATAATAGTATAAAGAATTCTTAATTTCATTTAATAACTAAAACAGTCATTTATCGACAATTGCTCATTCAGATAAAAATGTCGATTAACTCTGGCTCTAAAATGATTTCAATAGAAAATATCTCGAATTGGGATATCCTAAATAGACAATCTTTATGATTAAGTTGAATATCCCTGCATGGGTGAAATTGAACTCTAGATCGTGATTGAACTTTCTCTCAAGACGGTTAAATGATTTTCCGATTTTCTGGTTTTTCCCTTAAAAGGAAACAATAAATTAGTCGTAACTGCCTTGCCGCATCTGTTGCTGAGCCGTTATTTTTGATTTCGTTAAAATTGCTCTTGAATAGAGTCAATTTGTATAAGAATAGCTCTGAACCTGCGACGATGTTTACTAGAAGGTTTAGAATTCACGAGATTAACATAGACGACACCATCTACATTTAACGTTTGTAACTTACACCCAAATATTTTTGTAACATTCACATATTGGGTAGACTGTTGTGGGGTGCACTTCGTTCTTGCCTCTATTGCACAGATTAAATTATCGTAATGATACTAGCGCATAACGAGTCTTAGAAAATTATCTGCAATCAACACATAGAACGGATTACTAAGAGAATTAGTAAATACGGAATTGCGATAATCGGAGTGCTTTGCAGATATAGTCTATTACTGCGAAAACTTAACTAGTGAGGCGCGAAACCTTTTAAGTTGTTTATTTTCATACATGTAAAGCCAAAAGTAGAGTTAGTCTGTTTCCTAGATCGGGGGGGTTATAAATTTGTACTTGTAAATAGGCACTCAGCGCACTCTCCATCCCGTTTGACCATTAGAGTGAGCTTTGAACACAGGATCTTCCTCCACCGCTTGTGTTTATTCAAGTATTTTATAAAAGTAGTGAAGATCACTATCGCTGCAAACGATATACATCACTACTTAACCTCCTAGCGCGAGATAAGTTTAGTGATATGTGTCGCCTCCACACTCGCTGAGTATCGTCCACGCCCTGATGTTCCCTGTGTTCCTACCACTACCTCCTATGTCCTCTCACATCCTTATCTTTTTCTGTGCTGAATAATATGTGTTTTATCTTAGTTGTATACACGCTATATTAATAGTTTTGGTCGCGCACGTAGTGAGTTTTTCATTCCGTGCGTTAATCGGTGACTATCAAGACGGTAGTGTCCAAGCAAGGTAATTAGAAATTCTTTGATGGCCTGAAAAGGATTATCTCTCCAAATTGTTGTTATGACACAAACATAAATACTCTCGAATACCCACACGTTAAATGCTTTGCTGGAAATAAATATTAGGGACCTAGCAATTCTGTATAGTGAGGTTGTCAGTACCCATGGACTGACTTAACAGATAAGGGAACTTTGATGGATGCCTTTACGATACGTCAAACATGAGTTGATACCTGCCCGCTCCCAGATTTTGTATCTTGACAAGTATGTATTCAATGTATGTACCACCACACATAAATTTGGTGATTGGCTTAACCAGATTACTGGATAACCCCTTAATAGCCAGGAGGTATGCTTCCTGCTATAAGAACCTATGTTAGTGTAAATATAAGAAAAACAATAAAGATAGTAAGGAAAATGAATTTAATATGGTCTATATGGTGTAGATATAACTCCCTACTGTCGCCTCCCAGCGTAATCCCAAGGCGTTATCTGTGTCGTTGTGAACCTAAGTTCTTCGTGTAAAAAACCTCCTACATAGAAAGTCAACCGTTTATTGGAGATGAAAGTTATGTTCATGTCTTATCCTAATATGTTCTTGCTGGGCTACCTAATTTTCGGATCTATCACCACTGTATTCCTCTCTCTTAGTGTCTCTCGCTCCCACTCAACTTCTGTTGACACTCTCACCTTAGTGTCTGTCTCCCAAGAAGGAAACCGATCCTTTGGTATTATTCAATATCTGTCTTCTGCTCGATGTACCTGATAGAATTCTAGCAGGAGGATCAATAGCTACTAGAGACACCCAGTAATCGTTCTTCATTGAAACACTATCAAATGGGTTGGTAGATTAGACAGATACTCAAACTCAGAACACACTGAGCGCATAAATAAATAAAACAACTAACAAGTTGAGGCGACATGTGGTCTCGAAATCCATACTTCTATATCGTTTATTGTATCTTTTCTTCTGTTTATCTAACATTGTTGCACCAATGACTTACTGGGATCTTTAAAATAGCCTTTTAGCGGAGTAAGAAAGGTTATAGAAATTATATTCATTTCGCTTGTGAAACTTATTGCATTGTATTATTGCATACATATTTTACTGATTTTGAGATCATGGTAATGTGTCCATTATAAGTTCACAACGAAAGTAGACTAGACGCCCTTGCAACCTGAACAAAGGCTCAAATCTTCATCAAGCAATAAGTTTGACTGTCCTCACGGAGTGAAGTGATATTAATTTTTGAAATACAAAAAATAGGTGGCGTGTTTAACAAACACTCTATCTCTCCTAATCGATAGTGTGTATGTACCATATAATTCTCTCGGATTTGACTATGTTTATGTAGCACAAGGGTTTAAACCTACACTACTGCCGCATGTCACTAAAGCCTACAAAATAAACCGTCTAAAAAACCTCAATCAGTACATATAACTATCCTGTAATTAACATTAGATAAGTATGGTAAAAGATATGATGATCCATAGTGTTGGTTAATACTATCCCAATGGCTATAAGTATTTAGCTTTGTCGTGGTGCAATCCCAAACTTTTTTTACACATCTTTCCCCCGAACCATGCACACATAACAAACTTTCTGGAAATGATGGCGAAATATATCGTACTTTTCAAAGTTTATCCAAAATGTCAAATTTTCGTTTAACTAGTAATCTATTGCATCTCCCGTGGAATCACCGATAAATTATAGAACCCACCATTCGTCCACTAGCTTGTGTACATACGTTATCGTACCCCGCCTAAGGAAATAAATAATGATGTTCGTTTTAACGTGTAGTGGGCGTATGTTAGGGAAGAGATAGACTTATTGATGTCCTGTACTGGACATGAAAGGTTAGCAATAACTCACAGACTCACCTTTAAATGTACGACAACCCACATAGTGGGCGGTTGTGCCCATGCTACGCACGTGGAAGTTTGCAAACCTCTCCAGTGATGTGTGCGAGGTGGGATAAGTTTAACTCGTGTTGGTCACTAATTCTCAGTTGAGTATATGTTGCTGTAATAATAGCTGTTGAAGAAAATGTGCAGAAATATTTTTAGTGTGCGCGAATTGTACTAGATAAAATGAAACTGAAATCTACTTTGTCTTGTCTGACCCAAATCACACTAACCATGACTTCTCTCTGTTTTACTTACTAACCTGGCTATACTTGATTAGAATAAACCCTTTCCTGATAACTATTACCCTCAGTGTATATTCCTAATAATAGGTACATTCCACTCTTATTTATTTATCAAAAATTTAATTTTATTTTGTAATCATAATATGACATTATTATACGTTTCTAAGGATCTCGTTTTACTTTAGGATAAGAATTTTTACCTTTGACTTCCTAATCTCACACTAACCAAAAATCTACCATGCTCTCACGCAACAAGTCGAATCCTATCTCAGCATGTATTGGTCCAATTCCTTCTTGACATGATCTTAAATCTTCTCACCCTCTTCAATTCCCTTTTCCGCATCCACACAGTGCCATAAACAACATAAAGGCAACTCTATTGATCTAAGACGCTGTTAGTTGGCGTTGGAACTTACATCTTGTGTATTCAATCTAGGATATTGTTTCTTCTAGTGCAATTACCCTTTGTTTAATAACAACCGATAAGTTCCTCGAGAGCTAAAAATCTACTGATATAGCTGCCTCATTCCTTAATTTTACATACTTATCCTTATACATCATTAATTCACGTATCTCCCATGTTAATTCGAAGCTGTGTTCCATTTCATGGATAATTCATGGTTTGATTAACGAAATTCAATACATTCGTTCCTCCGAGAAACATTCAGACTGATGCCAGCATAAAGGGATGAAGAGTTAAAAAGGTAGTATGAAACATAACATTAAATCCGTGCTCGTGTTTCATTTTGACCCAGCGTTAAATCATGCGCCTGGAAATCAACGACATATAAAAGGTTAGATGACTTTCCTAGGCAACATGCACGATTAGCAACTTCACATCACTTAGACCCAAACTGACTAATACTAGTTTAATGGTAAGGCACAGCCCACACTCTTTCATACACCCTCCTGTTCGATGATCTTACCAGTTAAGTGCACATATGTTATCCGAACCACAAGCTAGACTAATGTAAGATGCTTCTCGTCTTACACTATTTCTTATTTGAGTCAAATCCTTCATAAAATGTATTCTCTCTTCTACGCTCCCTTAATCTGTTGATATGGTGATGTCTTTATATGCGTTGTCAAAATTAGTTTGTTATGTTCTAGGAAAAATAGGTATTGTCTAGAAGAGGAGATGAATAAGAAATATAAAAACGTATGTAGAATATCACATAGCAAGTTTTATAATGTTATGTCTTGGCTCGCCTCAGACTACGAGTGCTGGTACGTGCCTCGGAGAATCATGAACGCTAGAAGTTAACGGCGCGCACAATGCAAAAAGAAGCGTTTTATTTAATATCGTATATAATCATATGTTTAGTAAAGACTATAGTTTAAATATCACATGTAGTACTAATAATGCTCACTCAGATAATAATGTTAGAGTAAATATTAAATAAAGAAATTTTTTAATTATAGATATAATGTTATGATCAATGAGTGTGTAATAATTTTATTGTAGTTGGATTTACTATATATTTATTTCAAATAATATAATGAATTGAAATAATTATTATTTTATATATAATAATTTTGGTATATTATTAAGATTATATAAATAAATATAATATTAATTATATATATACACCTTATATATATATTTATTCGAAATTATAATAAAAATATCCCAATATAACCGCACATACTCCCCCGATACTTCATCATACCCCCCTACCGTATATTATCTTCCTACTCCATATCAATACCCCTTGATCCTATATATGTATATATCCTCTATTATTATACTTTTAACATAATTAAATTAATATTAAAATGATATAATATATATATTATATATAATATATTTTATATAATATTACTGGAAATTTATATTATATATTATAACTAGTATTAAATAGCGCTTAATAATTAATATATTAGGGGATGTACCGGAACTGAATTTCCAAGATTCGGCCGGAACCGAGAATTACCCCGAAATCACATAAAAAATTCCCGCCGGAACCGGAAAAAAATGTGAACTTTGTTTAACTATATATAGAAAATGTAAAAATAAACAAAAAATGTATTTTATATAACTTTCAACATAAACTTCGTGGTATATAGCTGACAAGCGCCCACCTCCATGACACTATGGAAATACTTCATCGAAAGGATATCTGGGAAGTCCAATCTTTTAATCACGTTAAGGGAGACGTCTTGTATTTTCTGAAGAGGGAACCAAACAGCATAGATCACAAGCCATAGAGATAAGCGAGTTTGAGGAGTTTCTCGCCCTGAAAAAATATTATGGCACTATCCATGTCCGAATCACGAAAATAAATTGAATCTTATATCGCAATGAGAACCGCCTATTCACAGTTCGCTGAAGAGCAGGGATTCATGAACTTATTGCCCTCTTCAACCAAAAATAGTTCTTATCCTGAGAGAAATTATTTTGTATTTCGAGAAAAGATAGTTGCCAATCCTTCATACAGGAATTATGATCAGCGTATTCGTAGAGTTCCAAAGGCTGATAGATATCTTTACTACAGATCTAATATTAAGAAGAGACATGACAATTAAAGTCAACCGAGTCCTTTAAAATTTCCCTTTCCTGCAAGACATCATGCAACATACATCGTTGAAATTTGTCGTTACGCTCTCTCATGCAGCATTTAAAAAAGGTATCTGTGAAATTAAGTTATTGGTTACTGCCAATTGATAGTTCCCAAATGATTTTTTCTCTTTGCTTTAGTTCAGAGAAAAAATAGTTGAAAAAATATTTAGAAGTTGTGTTTGTGTTTTTTTAATCATTTTTCAGAAAAAAATCCCCAAAAATACAAGCAAACATATGAGTAGATGTATTTAATTGCTCGCGTGATCTGAAATTACCTACCTATAAAAATCCATTTATAGTTATATCCTTCGTAGTTACAGTTTTAGAAGCATAGATATCTATTTAACATGAAGCTTGGTAAAGTATATATTTTTGGCGCAGGAACACATAGTTTATTCTCATTGTTTACTAATTCAATAACTTCTAAATATTTGTTTTATTAATACAGTGCTTAATTTTCAACGAGTTCACTTTGACTTGAGTGTAATTTTATAAAGTAAATGTAGAGTACATTATTTGTACACATTTTCACATAATATTTAAAGTCTCTATTTAAATGATCAATTAACTAGATATAAAGAATTACAAATAGAGAGTTGTGTATCCATTATTATATGCTAGTTCCATAAAATTTGCCTCACGTTTTCCCACAAATTGTTATATTAATACTAATAAAGGTATTGGGATAATAGCCCTGAAAAAAACTAATTTCAAGCTTTAATGAAATATATAATTTATTTGAGAAGAAATATAATATAAATGTTATAAGCAGCTAAGATTATATTTATATGTATAGTATGAAAAATAAAGACTATATAGGAATATCAAATGTGAATATTTCAATATAATTAGCTAAAATATAATTTGGAAATAAATAATTCTACAGCGTTTTTAGACACCTTATCATAGATTTCTCGATGTGATACGGTAATCCATTTAAAACATAATAATCCCTATCCCATTATATCTTATTTCACAATCCTTTTAGTGTTTTCCACTTTTTAAGTGAACTTTAGAATTTTCCCTCAGTTTTGAGACTCTTCATGAGGCACATTAATTTACCTCGTTAGAACTAAGTGAGGCGAAATGGTAAAGTCTCAGAGTATTGTTCAGCTGTATATAATAAGGAGAATTCCTGAATAGATAGCCTGTTTTGTTGATATTGTTTTGACGTAATTGAGATAGTAATTAAAGGAAGAGAATAATTGAGTACCAGGAGGATCAATTATACCAGACATAAATAACGTGAAAACGTTTACTACCAGATTTATATTGTTAAGTTACTACCAGAATTTAAAATGAGTTTTAAAATATCTAAAACTAGATATAAGAAGATTTTGATCCATTAATTTAGAATTTATTTAAAACTATTTAAATATAAATTGCATAATCTTGGCAATTTCTAACGACACACTTATCTCATTATTTAGTTTAGGTACTTTTACAAGCCCATGGGCACTAGACTTATATAGGTTCAGACGAATTGATTAATATCCAATCCATTTTTCAATTGACATTAACGAGGATTTTATCATTAGATAAGCTTTAGTAGTGATTATATTTTGCACAAGTTTAACTCAAAATCATATTTCAGTGGAGTATTAAAATGCAGTAAGTATTTACTGCATATAATATAGATTACTTAGTTATTCTATAAGTTTGAAGGAAAGTAATATTGCATGCGGTAGTTCAGTTAGTGCTATATAGAATGGAACTAATAAATAAAGAAAGAATTGCCTCACTGATGGTTATACAAAAGGGTAGATAATCTTTTTAAAAATATCATAATTGAATTCATAATATCTCAGTATTTTATTTAAACTTAAATTAATGAAAGGTAAAGGATTATTAATATTAATCATAATTTTAGGGGTAAGATGATACTATATATATACCTCACAATAGCTATAATATTTCTCAACTAGACTATTATTAAAAGATACTTAGTCCACAAAATTACTGTGCCTTTTCACTAAGTTATCCCTCTACTATATTATCCAGTAATATATTTATTATTTATTACTTATTATTCGAATAAGCATAGGATAAATATAATACTTGAAGTATAAACGTTTTAAATATTGATGTCACTAATTGGTGAATCACATTTAAATGATAAAGGTTTACACTTCGTGACTGATTTAATGTTAAATCGTCAGTGGTTAGAATGTGTTATAATATTACCGTAATAGAGGCTTTTTTGGTATATGATGTTTATGTTTAGTATTATAGAAGGTAACTCGCCAGGATTTGTGTTTATCTGTGATCATCTTACATACCAATCTATCAACACTTTATTTCGCAAAAATCACTTTCTGTTTTAATCACGTGTTATGGATTATGGATTTCTCCTTGGAAGTCTATACACCACTTCGCAGTTATTAAACTCACGTCGGCACGGATTATTTCCACATTTCCTCGGCGACCTGAGGTAGTATAAACAACGTGAGGACATACTAAACTTATAGAGCACACATTTCCAGGCCTCAGGCCCGTGTGAAACCTCTCCTAAGTGGATAATCAAAGCCTTCTCATATTAATTATTAGATGTTATTCATATATATCTCTTATAATATATATTATATAATCATTATCCTTTATTTATGTTATGATAATATAATATATCGATATACTATATTCATGCTTGAGTATATCTATCTATATATATATTATATATATATTTACCTATACTATATATCTTATAAATTTATAATATATTATATATATTATTAATATTATATATATATATATTATTTGTGAGTACTCGATAATAGATAATTATTTATATTATTTATTCAAACTTTCATATTATATTTTATATATATTTTATTTTATTGTATGTATTTAATTTTATATTTTATATATAATATTATATTTATTTATTATAATTATTATTATTTAATTAATTTTATATTTATATTAATTTTTAATAAATTTTTCAATATTATTTAAATTTGTTTAATTAAATTGAGTGTACAAAATAATAGGCTGGTTAGTAAATTTAGTACGATTGAGTGATCGAATTATTGAAATTAAAAGTTATGCCGATATTTGTTGACTGATGACGATAGTACTGATTAATCTAGACCCTAATATCTATAATTTACTTATAATTAGGTAGTTACAAGGTTTACTAGTTTTGCGATTGATACCAAGTTATTGGCACTCAAACCACATTTAAGGATATAGTCAAGGAATGTTAATAAAGATTCAGAATGAGTTTTGATATAACTTCTTGGGTTGAGAGATAAGTGGCAATGAATTTTAATAGCAAAAAGTGTAGGTTCATTCTCTGGTTACTCAATATGAAAAAGTGTTCTTAACTATTGACAGAATGGGCATTTGTGCATTATGTAAATCTCTCCTTGTGGTACCTAGGATAACAAGATTATTGTTATGGAATAAGTGTTATAAGCCATATAAAGGTGAATTGAAATAGATATCTAATCTCCAAGTTAGTATTGTGAGGTAAGCTATGAAATGTAAAATGCTATTAATGAGAATGCTGGTGTATAAAATTAATCGAATAGTATGTTTCAAATGGCAAGTAAATGATTATAAAATTGCATTTAAACTTGATTAATATATAATGAGGGATTTGTATCTCAGGGCCAACCTATTTTGGGGTGTCATACTCAGCAGTATGTCCGTGGATAACCCAATGATCTCTTGGAACTTCCTTTGTCTATATCCCTTAATGCAAAAAATAAAAGTGTCTTCTTAAGAATATGCTTACATGTGAACAGTGCCTAGGTTTGAGTACATTTACTGCTGTTATGATAGTACTTATGCATAAAAGGAATGTAAATTATTTGAGAGGTTATTGAAGAATTTGGAGTAAAGTACCCTATTAAACAAGAGGGTAAGAGGTCTTGCAGGAGTATAGGAATGAGAATTTAAATTGATCCTCGCAACGATAGTCTCGCGAATAATCTTTATACTCAGATGAAACCATGATTATTTGCATACCTACTGCAATCACGGTGCAAATCTAATTACATTCTAGTTGGATATGCTGTTATATTTGAAATACAACTTTGTATGAGCATTTGTCTCAATGAAGGAAATAAAAAATTAATTAGTATTCTTGTATAATTTACTTTTTTGTTATATTTTATATTTTCTATATTTTTTATAAAAATATAGTAAAATTTATATCATATAGACCATTCGTTATTTGTATTTCCTAGATTAATATTGTTTCTTATTTTTAATATCTAAATATAAATTAAATTTGATTTAAGTTTATTTAAAGAAATATTTCTATACTGTGGATATATATATAATAATGAATATTTTCAACTTGATATTTTTTTTCATTTGGTATAATGTGCACTTTCTTCAATACTTGAAATTTATATAAACTAGATACATAGAAGCTATAATGACTTTTATAATCATCAGTAATAATATCCAATTGTCTACTTTTTCTTGTTATTTTTTATTCTCCATATAAAGTCATGCTTACAACATTTTCTATGTCCAAGTTACGAGTGTTAGTTAAGTCATATTAGCATGAATGCTGTTTATAGTTTGGCTTCCTTATCTTTCCGTTACTATTTAAAACCTATATGTATGGGTTATCTTACATATTATTGTTCATTATTACAATATTGGTTGATGGATTAGTTTCACCTTTTAGTTATATAGGATTAAATGAGCGTTATAACTAATACCTGAGATACTCTATTTTTTATTATATTTTTGTCTTTTATATAAAATAAGAGTGGATTCTTTGGAATGAAACACTAACACTTTGCTGAATTTAAGTGCTATTCTTGCGACAATAATAGTGAATGGAATAATTATAAATAAATAAGAATCATTTACTCCAACATTATTCAACTAATATAATTATAAATATAAGCGGTATTGAAAATTAAATTAATTTAAGTGTCTTTATGAGGTCTTAGAAATAAGATTTGTACCATATATAAAAATATATATTAGGATACCTTAAAATATAGCATGATATATTCATATTTTTTTGAAGATTTAAATAACAGGAAAAGTAGCTCGATGATTCCTTATACTTCCATCTAAGGTTGTGATGTTTTTATTTAAGCCTCCTGGTGTTGGCCGAAGTACTCTTCTCTTACAATCATAGAAAAAATCTAGAACCTGCGGGGATAAAATAAACAAGTTTGTGGTGATATACTTAGGGGTTGTGTATCGTGTGTTATTCTAGGGTAATTTTTGTTATTTTAATATTAATGTTCGAAAAAATATTTATTTTATTATATTGTAGGAAAAAAATTAATCTGCTTAACCCTTGAAAATGAGTATTTTAAGATTTAAGTTTTTTAATTAGTATTAAATTATATTTATTTTTTAGTTGTAGAAATATTGATTATATGCGTGCTTTTTTTCAATAAGGCACCTTCACTGAAGTAGTGTTTTCTCAACAGAGTAAATAATTCGTGTAGAATTTATCTGCTTGAAATAAAATAAGACAAATTAACTGTAAAGTATATGTTTATTTTAGAATACACAAGTTTTTCTGTTCTGTATACTATCGTGACCAGTCATTTTTCATGTTGAAATCAGACTGCTAATGTTACAATACTTGTTTTAATCATTATACATGTTGGAACTTGTATAGGAATAAACGTAAATAGCTTAATATGATCTGAAAATAAATCTAATAGACAAATATCTGAATAAATTTTTTTTAATGATATCGTAGAATCTTTAACTTTACGCAATTTTAGCTCCTATTTTTGATGAACGTTCAAAAGCCTTTTTATAAATCATTTTCGGTTACAAGTCTGAGTGAGCATTTTTCGGCTGATATTAATTTATTATTTTGATGTGTTTTATTAAAATTATCGTAATTTGAGTTTATTTGTTTCTCATTATCAAAGTAGATTGCTAATACGATATTTCCCCCTTAGGTGCTAATTCACATAAAAATCATGTTTTTATTTTTCTTGTTTACATGTTTAGTGGAGATGGCCCTTACTATTTTAATTTATACGTCTCTTATAATGTCTTTATACTGATGGATTTGTGGTGTTCTTTTTATCTAAACGATGATGTCTTTTTATCTAATTCAGCGCTAGTCTTTTATAGTATGTATACTTTATTGATTGACAACATCTCAATGTTAAGTGTAGGGTTAATTTTACGTTTGTTATTGTGTATCCTCTGGATATAAGCCGAGGCTTGAACTTAACATCCAATACTTTATATTCAGAATCCAAATTATTTGAAGTGATCGGATATTAAATAACCTACGTTACTCTACCGCCACTCCATCAGTAATAAACGTATACGCTATTCATGCGAGTATGAGTAAGCACTCGAGCTTCAGTTTATCTAACATGGCTACTTCATTATAGTTCATTGATGCTAACACATCTCGTAGCTATCACTTCCTTCACATCGTCTTTGAATCGCTTGAGGGAGGCTAGCTCGCCTGTATGAACCACGATGTAATAAGATTTTAGTTCTCTTCCTCTGTTTTTTCTTGACCTGTATATTATTCAAATATATTGTTTTTTAATTAAATTATTACTACTCAGATAAGCTTATGCGTTTATTTGTAATTTAAGACTTTACATTATACCGATAAACTAAATATAAATTTTAAAGTTGAGTTCCTTATTAATAGTTATCTCTCTATTAACTATCACTGGTGTGAAGTTTATTGTTATTTTACATTCTGCGTTAATTCTTTAATATTGCTATTTCAAGTAGTAAGGTGTCCAGTATATCAGACATATTACTTTAATCATTTGCTCGGTGAACTAAAAGTCTTTATTAGTGATTATGCAATATTTGTAATGTTCTTATAGTAGGATGTGATAAAAGACGTCGATAAATTTCTAGTATGTTACCATTTATCATGTATGAGAATTAACGTTAAAACACTCTATCAATTTTCCCATTCACTCTGCTTATAATTTAATTAATTAATTTATTATACAATTGGGACTATATTAAATGATTTATGTGTATTTAATTAATGTTTATTTGAATTGCTTTCAAATAAGATTAGAATAATTATTTAATTTAAATTTAAAATATAATTGCAAAATCGTTCTTTTTAACTAATAATATTCTGGTATTGTAGCCCCGATTTATCTAATTTTTAAGACGAAATATATTTTTCTATGTGTTTCGTTATTATTTCAGAATATTTAGCAAGCGTTCATTAATGATTCTGAAATCATATTCATCGTAATTTTCAATCCCTGTATAATAACCATATTACAGATATATATAAGAATTGCCCTTGAAGAATTCTGTGTGGGCTGTTGTCGAAGATTATTACGGCATAAGTAGATATTAGGAGTTTAGTCAGTTATGGGCACTCAGCATTAATTTTCTTAATCGAGTTGTTGAATACCAATTCACAAAACAAGTAGTGATACCCTGATGTGATGATATCTGACCCAATATGAGTAGTAGTGTTACTACAAGTATTAAAAATTCATGACAAGATATGGATCAAAGAGATATTAACATCGTACAATGGAATTTCGTGGACTTCTTGTCAGCTGCACTCTTAAACTGACACATAAGAAAATTGATTTCCTTTTCTCGTCGAATGTACGTGGTAATCCATTGTTCGAGCGAGCCATTTAAAAAATAAGAAATGATAGAATTGGTGAGTGAAAAAAATTGGTATGCTATACTTGTTGGGCGCTTCGTTATCTAATTAAAACTATATTTAACGAATCTTTAAACTGAACATAATAGAAGAAATCATAATATGATTAAAGGAAAGAGATTAATGACACTAAATGTTAACATTTTAAAAGGGTATTTATTTATCTGAAAAGAATATAAGAAAATACTTCAAGATCTAAAATTTAATTATCACTGAACTTTTTACTTGATATTTCAATTATATTTAACCTTATGAATAAAACACTATGAGACTAGAAAACAAATTTATCTTCCTGATGCTCTTATAGAAGAAGTAGAGTATTTTATTTAGGACTACTGAAATTTTGTATCTTTATGCTCAGTCAGATATATTATGTATATGATTTAGAGGAAGAGGTGTATCTCTAATATTCAGAGAATTGAATTTTTTGAGAAGGGAGGCGATATGTAGAATTGGGTGCCCCAATATGCCACTGTGGAAGGAAACATAATAGTCATTTTATATGTTATAAAGATCTTATTTACATAGTATACGCCACCAAATATGTAAAAGCATAACTATGTTACTCTGTTTTATGCAATCGGTATTCTGTCTAAACTATCGAAGTTTCTTGTCGCTCATTTCTCTTGCCGTATTGGTGGGTGTAGGGCTGAGTAACTGTGTTTGCATATGGTCTTAATTATTTCAATTGCTATTTAATATTATCATCATGATTTCAATGAGTCCCAAAGTGAGGGATAAGCTAGTATGGGTCTTTCTGCGTTGTTATATATGCTCATGTGCCGTGTGTAGCGAGGCTTATTATGGGTTTGGGTATTTTGTGACCCTCAAGCCTTGAGCATTGTCTCATTCTCCTATCGTTCGTGTAACTACTGTTTGCCTTCGTTCTCCTCCTACCTGTGTGCTGAATTTGATTTGTTTTGTTTTGAGAGAGGTACTTGAGAGCAATTCTCTACGTGTTAGTTGGAAGGCGTATGACTCCTGTTGTGGTTTTATTGCCGAAATGTAATAAGTGAGAGGGTGGGTACACCACTTTCAGAACACTGAAAACGGTACACAACTTACTACTCTCAGTGTTTCATGAGTAGAAAAGCTCGCATATGATGTAGTCTCGTACACACGATTCTAAGTGCGTGATAGCACGAAGTCTCAGTTTCAATGCTTGTTGGTTAGTTGAGCTATATGTATTGGGGAAAATGTTAGGATAAAGTGTTATTCAGTTTTTGAAAATTGTTCAACTATAAAATTAAATTTTAATTTGTTGTGGATTTTAAAGGATGTGAATGAAGTACGTTTGGTTTTTAGAGTACTTAAATGCCTTACGATGTTGATCCAGTTTATTGTTTTTTACGACTTTTTCCATGTTTGTATATGATTGATCGTGGAAATTTAAATATATAATTTAATTTTAGTCTATGTTTTTCTAACTAGGTTTTGCGCTGTCATGTTAACTGGGGGAAGTTATTGTTTATTATTTTTTAGGATTCTGCGTTGAGTCTTGGCAAGTGTCAGGTAGTTTTCCTTACCACATATATAATTTCCTGCCACAAACAGACGAAAAAGATTCGTATCATTTCCGGACCGACCTATTATGGAATGTAGCATTTCTTCGTTTCATTGATGAAACTTTTTGATTAAAGAAATCTAATGTTTACTTTAACTCTGCCGTGTACGCAATTGCGGTAGAGTTAAGAGAGAGTATTCGTAATAGAAGGTTCCTTGAAATTCAATAGCTTATCTTGTTCCAATTATAATCTAGGTAATGATCAGTTATATATAACTTAAGTCCACTTTTTCTGAGTGCGAATTTTCAATCACTATCTTAATTATATAATATTATTGACATCTAAGAAATTAATGTAGTTTTTAATTATTATGTCTTGTATGTTACGTATAAGCGCAACCCATATTTAATCCGTTTTATTAACAAATTTGTACTTCAGATACTGGGCGACCGACAGTGACATTCGCTAAGTTATAATTATTAACCGATTCCAGAACATATATTACATATAGATTAGTATGAATCAAATGATTCACTTGAAAAATAAGAGATTCCGTACAATAGTTGTGTAAATATTACTTTGTTAGAAGATAATATTTCAAAAAAACCTTTATTATACTTTTTACCCCAGTTAATCTTGCGTTATATTGTTAATATTTTTTAATAATTAACAAATACGTAAATATGGATACTAAAAATATTTATTAGCGTAGTGTCTATCTAAATACTAAAGATAAGGGAACAGTACTTGTGAAATTCGACTACTATTATCACTTTCCTCTTCACCAGCATCATATCAACAGAGAATTGATACATACTTCAATTCAATAAGACTTTAGTTCTTACGGCGCAGTTAATGTATCGTCTGATGGACCCTTTATGAAATGAAATTAAAAGAATAAGCAAGCTCTTAGTAAACAACGGTTTCCAACCCAGACTTATATAATTAAAGAGAAAACATTAGTGAAAAGACACAGTGACGGTTTGGAAATATAATAAAAGTGTGAATAATATTTAACCGAAAGTACCGTACTTGCACTGAAAATACTTCCAGATTATCATAATTAAGCTATTCGTGCAAGTACATCTATAAAGAACATTGGGAGATAATGATTATAATTCTAGTCGAGGAAAAATAGAAGTACCGGAAAAAGAGAGCAGAGGTATATTTTGTGATAGTTATACTATTATTAAATCTTTCCACATTTATTAGATCGAGCATAATTAAAGGGAGGTGCCAAAACGGTCTGTGAAGTGGAGCTTATATTAAAATCGTAATAAAGCCATTGTAGAACCTGATTGTCTTTTCGGATGTAGGCTTCTTCATAATGTGCAATGTGAGGTTATGGCGAATTTCCGATATTTCTGTCTAATAAGAATGGTATAGGGGGAGCAAGTGTGGCCGGGTTTTTAGTTACCAGTAAGTGTATTAATAATTTTAAGTTAAAGCGTTGTGATGGTGTGTTGATTACCTACTTGATATGTTTTCATAGTAATAAAGTTTCTTGCGAAAGTGGAAATGTAACCCCTCTCTATATCGAAATCACATACGAAATACTGTAGGATGGTTTCTCAACAGTAGATTATGAGTTGCAACTAATCAAGTGATAGTAACCCTGGTAGACAGATCCAATATAATTTTTTTATACTTACCTTAAAATATAAAACGAAAGAAACACCATCTTGGAAATTATTCCGCTGATAACAGTGCATTAGATAAAAATATTGAGGCTCATCAGTCCCATTAAAAGAGCAGATAGGCCATTTGAAGAAATGATGGAAATTTTTCCTTATGAATTGGCACCTAGGGAATCGTTTGCGCTTAAGAAAACATAAACCAAATGATAAACATTAAAAAATGTATAGCATGTCCGAAATGTTCATTCGTTTGAAGATCAAGTTTTTTAGACATATGGGAGCACAAAAGTCAGTCTTCCAAACGGGTGGTAACAGTTAAGCCTTTCTCCTAATAACTTGATTCATACTATATTATATTCGTAAATTTTTTATTGTTTTATTTATTTTATACTTTTTTTGTAATTTGATGTTTGGAGGAGCTGTGTACACTTTATTCTTATTAATTAAATTAAGCAGAAACTTGTTAACTACTAATATACCTGTGATATAAAAATAAAACTTTTATTTCATTGGGATACATGTCCAGGAGACAGCATTACAGATGCGAACTGCAACAGTTTTTCGGTTCACATTTATCACTCTGAATTGATATTTGTTTATCTTATATTTATTAAAATAGTTTCTAGTTTTGTTTTGTGACAGGTTGTAACGGAAAGAAAATAATCAAGCTGCGCTGTGTCTCTTTCTCCAATTTTTTCACTTTCTCTCCAGGTGAGGCTCTGTGTACACAAAGAGATGACTAGGGTGAGTCATCCAATTGTACCACTCACATTTATAATACCATCTGAGATATATCACCAATACTCACTCCTCAGCTCATATCAGACTCTTGATACTAAAATTAACAAAACAACATCTAATTAATTTCCTAACAAAATAAAACTTTAAAGGTAAGCTTCTAATTATTACTTTAATCGTCTTTACAACTACCTGAAATTGACACTAAATTCTACTATTCTACAAATTTTCGACTTGTACATTTTGGTCAATCCCAGGTCTATGTCTCATTCAATTACCCATTAAGGATATGCCGCGTGGTCACTTCCTCCCGCAAACAAAAGAAAATCAAGGACATTACTTGCTGAGTCAAAACTTCAAAACGTTTTATTTCCATCTTTGAATCTTTAGGAAAATATACCCTAAACATTTCAATCTTCTTCTAACCCTTTCTGACTGAATAAAGTTGGTCATAAAAATATTTCCTTTTTACCTTCTCTAAATTCAATAATGTTTAAATTATCTATGCCTATATCAGTCTCTATAAAACCTCCCTTAACCAATTTGTATTAAATGATCAAGTATTACAGTGTGATTCATCTAGGTATAAATGACCCTGAAGTACCCGATATCTCTAAAGTCCGGATTTGAATGTTTTTTTTCTATATAGGCGTCACTTTTTAATAAAAGTCGAAAGATACTCAATAAAATGAATATTCTTATTTTAGTATTATTTTCAGTTTTAACCACATTATTTTTACCTAACACCGTTACTTTAGCATTACGTTTGTATATAAAAAAGGTAGTATTTTTATATATGTATAAGTATGAAAAATATAAATTAAGATAATTAATAATATTATTATTTTAAAATATAATTTAAATATTATATTAAATTATATTAAATATATTTTTGCATTTGCTCCTTTTTAATATAGTTTAAAATATATTGATAATAATAAAATAGTCTAGTAATATATATATATATTATTATTATAATATATATTATTATATATTTAATTATTATAATATTATTAATTATATAAATTATATATATATATAATTATATTATTATTAATTTAGCTATATTTTTAGTTTATATTTAATACAAGTAATTAACTGATATCCCTTAAATAGATCTATACGTAAATAGGAGTACATGTTATTTATTTTCCACTTTTACCCAACTAATATTAAATTAGATATCAAGATATAACTTTAATGGGCCGAAGGTTATTTATTACGCAACTTATATATATCCCACAGAGTGACAATTAATAGTTAAAAAAAAAGCCAATTTGTGTCTAAAACAAATATTTTTTTCTTAAAAAATAAATCTCAAAAAACAGAAAATAATATTCAACTCCAACTCTGAGAGATACTAAAATATGAATATCTCTCGGGTTTAAATCGTTGAGGTTGTAATAAAATTATGGTGTGGTTTCAGTATTTGGTTTAACAGTTAAATGTTTTCCTCGTGAGAATTGTAACCTATAGAGTCGAGGTCATTTATCTAGTTATAAGTGTATTTAGGTTGTTCAAGGTTATAAGTATCAATTTTTCGTATTGTTAAATGTCCTTATATTATTCTTGTTTATGCATAATCGATAAACTGGAGTCAAATGGACCACGGGTAAAGTCTAATTATGACCCATTTTTTAAGAGAGTCAGTAACGACATTTTGTTGAAAATAATGTTTAGAATCTAATCTAACGTTTCCTGGTAAGTTACGCGTGACGGTACGAACTGTGTTACCTCTTATCTCATTATGTTACCTTCCCCTAATAGTATTTGTATTTATACATATATATTAATTAATTATTATTTATATTATTCATATTATTATATATTATTATTAATTATATTATATTAATATTAATGATATTATTATTCTATATAATTTATTATATATATATTTATATATTATATTATAATATTATTATAATATATTAATTAGTTAGTATATATTATTAATGATTATCCATCTAATATATATATATAGCATAATATTTAATACTATATATATTATATTATATATATATGATTAATACCCATACAGTTTATCTTCTTAAAGTAGGCCTAATTATTATTTATATATATAAACTAATCATATATATCGTACTCAGATTTTAAATACTTGAATAGTTTTATATTTTTACTTTAATGTAACTTCAAAATAAAAGCCTAAATATATTAGAAATATCAAAATAGGAAATCATTTCAGTTTATTATAATTTTTTAATACATTTGTGTACTCAATGGCTACTACTCGTAGTTTGAGTCATTATATATACTTCCTGTACCTTATAATAAATAATATAGTCATTTTGGATGGGAATGAAGATATTGACTGTATATTATAGATTATATATTTAATTAAAATTAAATATAGGTATCCTTTAAGGAGACTTAAGTTTGCTATATTAATCCTAAGTTAATATATATATTAACTTATTTTTATATTGTTTTTGTAGTTCTTTAAGATATTAGTTATTCAATTTCTTTATTCTATAAAAGTTAAAGGTTTATTATAAAAACTGTTATAATATTAATAAGCCCTTGCTTTAATCCTTAGCTTATTTAATTTAGTTTTTATTTAAAACCATGAGTTATTATTTCATAATTGTCGCTCATTTATTAGAGAGTGACATCGGCGAAGAGGAACTCCGAAAATCAATAAAATATTAATCTGAGTATTATCTTTATTAAGATGATAATCAATAATCCCGAAGGTAATGACGGCTTCAAAAATTTAATCAGTGACCCTAGAATTGATGCGAAAGTTAAACCTAATTCTAAACCACTGAGACCCTATTCCTTCAGAACCGAAATGTTGATTTATATACCTTTCAATTTATTATAGCGGTGGAGCAATTCTTGATGATTATATGTAATTCCCAATTCATTGTATCTCATAGCCACGCTACATACACTCCTTTGAGATATTTGCTTAAATGTGTGTTCGGACTCGTCATGTAGTTATTATATATTATTAATCTTTAAGGCTTTGACCTATGAAGCTTCTGTTCCTAACTATTTGGAAGCGGTGTTTCATTCCAAACATCCGCTCAAATACCTAAACTATATATATATATATAGTATATAACGCTCTCATATGATTCATACGATACTGCACGATATATGACGGAGGGTGTAATTCTTTGATCTTGCTGCCCATGGATTATATAATATGTATATCACTTTGATATCACCCCATTTTTACATTATCCCTCTATAATGAATAAAAGGGCCTTTATACTTATTACTGGTTATTATATGAGCCTTAGATTCTCCGCATTGATTTTGCGTTAGTAAGTTCATATATAACGTTCTTGGATCCTGTAAAATTCCTATTTCTAATATATATTATTATGGGTTATGATACTTAATATATAATAAAATCAGTATTTAGATATTTTAATCTGTTATTTATTTAAATCAAAACATTGCAGTCGTAGTATACACACGTATATAATTATTTTATTACGATACATAATAACCGAAATTTCTCTTTTTTTCTGTCAGAGTATATATATACCTACGTTAACTCATAACTCACAATCATTAATAGTTACTATTAGTTATATATTTTACTATATGGTAGTATGGTATTCAATATTGATAGAGTTATATATTATATACTTTATTTTATACCGGATTTATATATAAATTTAACATCAGTGTAACTATGTGTTCTCAATTAAAATATTTGGATTTATTTGCTGTCTCTTCTAAAACTATTTGTCTTAATAAGTAAAGTGGGATTAAGATCTCTCTAAATTTTTTACTTAGATAACACTGTACTTAAAATAATTAATCATAATATATTTATTATACTCTCACTGTGCATTATTCAGCACGTTTATTACTTTTATGATGCCATTCAGTATCTTTATCTCTAACACTCCTAGTACTTAACAACGCGTAAAGGTATATTATAGGTAAACCTTGCTGGAATATTACCTGGCCAATATTAATTGCCTAATGAGTTATCCTATGATACATCACTAATAAACATAGTGTATAATATCTATTTGCTTTACTCCTATAGATAGTGCATATTAAGGTATAATGTATATAATTTTTATGTAATCCCCTTGTAATTAAAAGTGTAGGGTATAATATGTATATATAAATAATAAATATTATAATTATTATTTATTGGGTTTAATTTGATTGAATAAGGGTAGATATATCCTATATGTATATTATAAAATATTATTATATATTTATTATTAGTATATATATGTCATTATAATTATTAATATATAATATATATATTAATATTATAGTTATATATTATTAATGATATATTAATAATATATTATGTATAGTAATTATTATATTTGTAATAATTGTGAAATAAATATATAAATGACTTATTTAATTAGTTGTGGTTGGCATAATGGGTGTGTTTCAATCTACCGGCCCGGATTTGTAGGTTTCTGAGGAAAGTTGAAAGAAAAAGGGTTCCGAGACGCTTGAAGGAAACAAGCCCTAGTGGTGTTCACTTGTTGATTTGCTAGTTGTAAAAAAATAACCCCTATAGGGTTAAATGAGTCGGGGATAAAGCGGACTTAATAAGCGGCTAATCATAAAATTTGAACGATTAAAGACAACGAGATTTGTCCAAGTCCTCTGGACTTCCGGAGGCTCTTGATGCACTCTCTCCCTGAATAGACCGAGGGAAAGTTTGATTAAGAGAAGATTTTGTCACTATTAAGGAACAGTTATTTAAAGAATTTACACATGGAGAAGGCAAACTCAACAAATTAAGCCACTGCATGAGAAAGTGCGAAGAACAAAATGGGTACTTGTCCATCGTATATAAAGATTTGCAAATTAATATGTAGAATTAGCGGTAAGAAATAGTTAAGACTGATTGCGTAAAGATTTTAAGAACAATTGGAGTATTCTTCTTTTTGGTCTACCTGACAAACTCTATACAAGAACCGAACATAATTATTCTATCATGGTGGGAAAGATTCATTAACTATAAAGTTATTTAAGCGAAAATAACAGTAAAACACTTAAAAGTCGGTTATGAATTTAAATGTGTCTTCCTAGCAATTTCTGCCCCTACCTAATGAACATAATTTATGGTACCGTATAGTATAAAATTCTATATAAAATTTTATTTTTTTTTTTTTTAATATTTGTCTTTGTTTCTCTCAAACTTTTTCTCTATTTTCTAAATTTGTTTAACGAGGTTCCTATCTGCATATGTTAATTCAGACTTTTCCGCTGTTTGCTTGAAATTTGTGTTTTTTGAGAAATTGTTTTTTTTTTTTTTGTTTTTTTTTATTTCATTTGCTACTAATATACCTTCTCTATAAACATGTAGATTCATTTCGCGTTGTATGTTGTATGTTTTTGGATAATGAGTAACTAACCAAATTCATTTGTTGTGTAAGCAGAACATTGATTCTCTGAAACATAGAGGATGAGAGGTGTTAATTTTTAGACAGTCTAGTAAGCAGGGTGTGTGTTGTATTCTTGTGTGGTGTTCTTGATTCTTATCGAAACTACTTTATTGTTCACGTCCTTGGGTAAATCAAATTGGATTAAAACAACAATCCAGATTTTTATTTATATATTTACCTTTTATTTCTCCTTTATTTATGTGATAGTACTTGATGTTCTAAAATGTGATTCTCAAAAAACCATTACTAATCATAAGACTCTTCGCTATTTATATTTTATGTTTTAAAAGTGCTCATACTATTGAATTTGGTGTTTGAAATATATGTTTAAACTAAGTTAGCTGATGATAATACTTAGTACTCTATTCACTAAGTCTCAAATAACCAGGGCCTTATTATAATTTCATATGAAGTGCCTTCCTATAGACTCACTAATATGCTTAATCAAATCTCAAATAAGAGGAGCTCACCCAAAGTTCCGTGACATGATTCCGTATTCTGCTTATTTTGACTGGAGCTGTACTAATTATTCAAACGCTATAAATTCAATTATGTTAGAAAATGTAAACAATACCAAATAAAAATCAATAGAAAGGTAAAGTTTTATTCCCAACCATAATTAAAATTTTTGAATAATATTATGAATATTGGTAATTATCAACTATGTAATAATCAGTAATGAATATTGTGGACAGAAAAAAAGATCTATAGGTAAAATGTCGACACATTTTAAAAATTTGATGTAGCGAAATTGATTGAACCATTAATTTAATGTATTTAGTGACATATATATATGTCTTTTAGATAGATATGAACAGATATCTATATTTTTTGTCACTTATAATCCCGCTACTTGAGCTATTCATTTTATTCTTTTAGTTTCTTAGTTTTTTGAGAGCTATATCACACTTTGTTTCTATAATTTCTTGGAGTAGGTCGACATATAATGTTTGTCGATTTTGCCTGGTCCATTAATTTTTCTATGCTTTTTTGTCCGTTGCAATAGTTATTAATGGAACCTATCTTTCCCTTACGTTACTGAACCTGGAAGTCGGACATCCACGTTTTACTCTCCTTTGAGGGAGTGTTCCCCTCAAGCTTAAGTTGTTGTCATCAAGAGAAGGTAATTCGATTTTTGTACGTACTAGCGTTAAAGTGGATGTCCAGTGTCATATCGTTAAGTTAAGGCCAAATTCCTTGCTTAATTGTTGGTATACTATAAATATATTCTATATTATTGTTCCCAGAAAAAGATATGGTGATAAGTATATTTGCCCTTTACGCACAGTATGTACTTATAAGTTTTTCCTATTTTCCTTCTTTATGTATATTGTAAGTTAGAATTTGTAATAAATAATCAGATAGATGTCAAATAAGTAATAATCAAATTGATATAAAGTTGATCTCATATTGTTGTAATGAGATATTGATTAGAACCTATGAGATATTAAAAAACCATTTTCACGTCACCTTTTTCAGACTGATATCACTATTAGGACTAATCTATTTCTATGTATGAATAAATATTTGCACGTTACAGTGATTCTACTCTCATCTCTTAATAATTGAATCTCTTCGTCCACAGATATTATTGCATATAAATAAATCCACTTCTTTACTTCAACTATAATCAAATTGAGAAATTAATTTATAATAATCTTTAGATGAACTATTTATTTTATCCACCATTATGATTTCTAAATACAGAAATTAAAATTATCTATCTCAACCACCTAATGTCTAAATGATTTGTGTTTATTTTAATTATTTATGTCAGTTTGTATTTGTTTTTATCCATATAAATAGTATTTAACTCCATGATATATTGGAAGTAGTTATATCACTGGCTTTTCGTGATAACACTTTTGCGTATAGTTGGTTGTTTTATCCCAGGCAGGATTGGGACCAGTGCATAGTAAATTTCAGTTTTGGGTACTTTTAACCGGGATGCCAGCTTCCAGGCGGCTAATGAGGTAAGTCAATAAATTACACTGATTGGTGATGGGGGGCATCCAGTAGGAAAGACGTATGTGGGGGCGAGGGGGGGAGTTTGTTGTCGCATAAGAGATTAACCTCCATTTGGAAGAAGATAATCGATGGATTATAACTGGTCTTATCATGCCGACCTAAAGTTGCGACTTAGCCTTTTCCAGAGCTCAGAAACTTGAGTCATAGGGCGACCACAGGAGTCTTGAGGAAGAGCTCTAATTTCCTGGAGGGGGGAAATGTGAGTCACATGGGACTTATAGTCCACTTTTTTCCTGAAATCTCCATACTACGACTGTGCTTGATCGAAGAGATAAGCATGCAAACTACCTGGGATGCTGTGGTAATTTACCAGATGTAGATACTGGTACCTCAACCAGGTCATGTTCCTATTAGAGTTTCACTTAAAAATCAAATACGGTTGAACTCTTTTGAACTAAAAACACAATATTCGTATCGATAAGTTTATATCAATTTCATTAATTGCAAGCACAAAAGTATCGATATTTTATAATTGTATAAATAATAGTATCGATATTTCCTCATTCCATTAATTGAGAGCCAATAATCGGGGCACGGAATCGCCGAATCGGAATAAGAATCGAGTTTAAAAGTCCTTATCGTAAATAGTTGAAATCTGAAACATAATCGGAGATCCAAATTAATCGGAATGGAGATCCAAAATGATCTGAACCGGAATCGGAGATAAGAGAATCGGAATCAGAGATGTAAAATAATCGTTATCGGAGATCAAAATAATCGGAACTTGAATCGGTGATCCAAAATAATCGAAATCAGAATCGGAGATCCAAAATAATCGGAACCAGAATCAGAGGTCCAAAATAATCGGAACCATAATCGGAGATCCAAAATAATAGGATTCAGAAGCGGAGATCCAAAATAATCGAAACCAGAATCGGAGATACAAAATAATCGGAATTAGAATCGGAGATCAAAAATAATCGGAACCAGAATCAGATATCCAAAATAATCGGAACCAGAATCAGATATCCAAAATAATCGGAACCAGAATCAGATATCCAAAATAATCGGAAGTCCAAAATAATCGAAACCAGAATCGGAGATGCAAGGTAATTGGAATCAAAACCGAATCACCTTAAAATCGACTCCCGTTCCTTCCCTTGCAGCTCCTTTGAAAGAAATATGAGTAATTAATTATTCGGGGAAGTTATGTTTATATTCTTAGCTACATTCAATTCGTTTATTTTATTATTATTATTATTATTATTATATTTCTTTAGTTATTTTTGTTGCTACCCAAATCGGTAATTATTATTATTATTATTATTATTATTATTATTATTATTATTATTCCAACTACGAAATAATTCAATATTATGTTGCTATCATTATTATATAAATTATTTTTTAAAATTATTTTTAACGTAACTACCTAAATTATTATTATTATTATTATATTTTTAAATTTATGTATGATTGTCTATTGTTTTTAATAAACCAAATTCTATGTGCGTGTTTGTATGAAGGTATACGTGGGGGGTGATTGTATTTAAAAGGTTCTTGTTACTGCCGGGTTGCTATGCCAGTTGCAATAGAAAATCAAAAGAATAAAAAATGTTCTACATAAAAAATGAAAATCTCAAACAATTGTTCAATTAAAATTGATGGTTCGCTAGGCCAGTTGAAA
Source organism: Trachelipus rathkii (assembly GCA_015478945.1). Lineage (NCBI taxonomy): Eukaryota > Metazoa > Arthropoda > Malacostraca > Isopoda > Trachelipodidae > Trachelipus > Trachelipus rathkii. The sequence goes on along the minus strand of JABUQX010128992.1, from coordinate 7,988 downwards.
TTATCCGTTTTTCTTCTTCCTGTCGACACATTTGGGGTTTCACATTTTGATAATGAAAATAAAAGCTATAAAAATAGTTTATTTAATTGAAATATTCCAGAATATTTATATATATCAAATATATTATCAAGAAAACAATCATTATAATATACATAACTGAATAATTAAAATATAAATGAACACTGTATCTCAAAAATACATTGAACATAATTCATTATTATACCTCAAGCCTGTCACAAACATAGATCGTTTTGGAGAACGTATCAAACGTCCGCTAACATCCGCTAACGTTCGTTAACGATCTTCCGCTAATTCATCAAGAACCTTCGTCTGTTCTTGAAGAACAAGGTTCAATATCTGTTCTTGTAATTTTACTGCTCTTTTTCTAGGCAATTCTTCTAGTAAAGATGTAACATATTTGCCAAAGTAGTACAGAGGCTGTTGTACTTGTGATTGTACTGACGTTGAAGGTTTAACTGTTCTAGGTCCAATATGTGTCGATGGTTTTGAACTTAAAGAACCTACCTCAGGGTCATGAAACTGTTCAAGGGGATCTGAAGTAGAATCATCTTTTTCAGTATCATACTGAAAATCGAAAACAATCGATAAAAATCAACATATATATATATATATATATTAAGAGACGCAGGGAAAATACTAATAAGATATAATTTTTTATATATATATTATTTTACCGTACTATTATGATTATAAATATGTTATTATTTTTTTTACTACCTTAATTATATAATAGTATAAGTTATTTATTATAGATATAGATTATATAACATATACTATATAAATAGATAAAAATAAAAGTATTATAAAATAATTTATTTTTTTCAATTATTATCCATATCAAATAATTTATCTAATTACGTAGTATTGATATCCTACTAATATTATAGTATCCAGTTTTATAATTATATATATATATATGTAACTACTTAATATATCTTAGTTTATAAAATACGAGATAAATTAATTACTGATAATGCGTGATTATATATATATTATAGTATATATATATTATATATAATATATATATATTATATATAGTTATAATAACTTATTCTCTTTATTATATTTATCACTAATTATATTAATAATATATATATATATATTATATATTAATTAATAATATATATATATATATTATATATATTATATATATATATATAATATATATATATTAAATATATATATATTAATATATTATATATTGATATATCATATTTAATATATATATATATATATATTAATATATTAATATTATATATATAATTATAATATATATTAATATATATATATTATTATATTAAATTAATATTATATATATATATATAATATTATATATATTAATATTATATATATAGTATATATATATTTTATTAATTAATATATATAATTATAATATAATATAATATATATATAAAACTTTTTATTATCTGTATATGTTATCAAGTATAATATTTCTAAATTGATTTCGACCTACTACTAACCCTCATTATCCTAACTACTCTCAACCGAAAGCAAATGTCAAAAAACATTAATCGGAACCCCCAAACAGCTACTCTAGAAATATTCGACAAACGTACTTATTCAAAATTCCAATCGTTATCTAACACTGATAGTTTTAAGTGGATAGGAGCGCCACGCTGGCCAAAGAGCTAAAAAGACTGAGAAAGTTCTAAATGCACCAGTATTAGTGATAGAGGAAAAGGTGTATGAGTAGATACCGGTTTGTGCAATGCCCATATTCCGCCAATTTAAGATAATTTCTCTCTCAGCCAATCTTCCGCATCTCCTTGTGTTAAAAATTGACCGAAGATTAAACCAAATAGATACGAAATATGTATACATCATCCTGCGCTTACGTTCATCCTCTGGTTGTTGAATATTGATATTTCGGACGCGGAATGATTTATGATTATCTTAACTACGGGTAATACGTATATATTTTTTTAGGTTTATTTCTTTGATGTGAGCCGGAAGCGAGGACGTTGATGCTGGGTGCTATGTCTTTGCGCCCGAATGAAGTTGAGATATCAAGGCAAATAACCCTCCTATACATATGTGCGATTATAAAATACAGTTTCACGTGTTTCTTTTATGGACAAGACACTGAGAATGACGGACCCCTTCTCATCCTGTCCCCTTGCTTGAGTGTAGTGAGGTGTTGTGACGACACCCCCACGATAATATGAGAGGGTCTACATTTTTCTACATGCGTGTGTTCTCCCTGTTTGGTTTATTCTTCTTTTGCGGCGTGGCGACGAGTGCGAGAAGATGTACTTGTGAGTGTATTCTAGATCATGCACTTGTTAATGGCGATTAGAGTAGGAAAAATTTATAAGTGACACTTACTCCTGAGACGCACTCTCCGACCACTATATCTTGACCACCACTTATGTGCTCCCCCACGAGCTTTATCAAGCACTCACTCGAACTTGATTCATCTTCAGTAAGCTGTATAAAAATGGATAAATAAACACAATCTGTCTCGAAAGGAGAAATGCTTGTTATGTAAGAGAGAAGCATTACAACAATCCAAGCCCTTTCGTCCAACTCCTCCACATCATATGCGGCCGGTGGGCGCTATGACAGGATCCGTGATGGGGGAGGTTTGTATAACTGCTAGCCATTCTGCCCTATCAGACTCAGGACTGCTCATGCGAAGCCTGCCTCTGTATGGTCTCTTTTTTTTCTATTATATTACTGGATCAAAATTACATTGTTAATTTCTCTTGATATTATTCTAAATTTTATTATTTTTGTGAGGAAACACCAACTCTCTTCCCCCAGACAAAACTTCTTGCTATTGACCGACCGATATTAGGTGCTTGAACGCTCAGATAACAAATTACCCGTGCGATACTCTCTCTCTACATCTGCCTCACTGTTTCAATGCTCTTAGTTAATTCTCATGTCCTTCATAAGTTTTACAAACCAAAAGCGCGATAAGGTCAGTACTCTGCGACTTCTCAGTTATACTCTCAGTGAGAGCAATAATCACATAACATTCTATGCTCGATACTCTTGAGTCTCAGATCTCTCCAAAGAATGGTCGCAGGCAAGTCTGCCCCATAGTTTAGGGGTTATGCTTTCAACAACGTTTCCTCACTACCGGAAGAGTTGTTCTTTAGAGTCTTAAGTACCAATCCCACAAAAGAGCGAGTGAAAGATATGCCTGTCAGTACTTTAGCTGTTTCAGCAATAACTGAGGGTCCCAGAGCTGGAGCCAGGGTATTAGCTAGTGGCAGAAGCCCATGGAATAGAAAAATGAGACATTTGACAGCGCAAGGACCCAAACCATGAAAATCCCCTTCTCAAACTGCCCCCTATTAGTTCCCTTCCACTTTTTGTTGTGTGTTTAAAACCCCACGATAAGTTTCCCGTCCTTTGGGAAGTTAGCAAAGAGAGTGAGGAAGCAAACAATATCTGGACTCGATTTATTACTTGACCTCTTTGAGACCATTATAGCTGCTGTACCGAGTGCAATTGGTAAGATATAGTACCATGGGGCGAGTTTGATCTGCCCCAGATTATGCTCATCGAGCTATACCGGATCAACTTCATTATTTGCTAGACCTTTGCATTGTATCGAAATGACTGGTTGCTTGTTTAACCGGTAGTTCGTGTGCATTGACGCGTAGTATCTCACATATTGAGAAGCAGACGAAAAAACTTTATGCATTTGTCCGACTGTTCTCAAGTCCTGATTGGAGCATGAACACTATATGCTGAGCCTTCTTAACCTGTCTTGAAAGGGGATGTGCAACGACAAGGTTTACTGAACTCTTATAAGGTTTTATTGAAGCCTCTTTTTACTCCCCAAGAGGATGAACACCGGTCTTAGCACGTGACCAGAGTGATGAGGCCAGAGCTGAGCCAGGGGTAGGAGCCAAGGAAAGGAGAAAAGAGAAAACCAACGACCAAACATGAACAGAACTACATGCTTCACTTGCAGAAGTTTCGTCTAGAGCGCTTTTATCGATATACAATCGTTTTAGGTCTCATCTGGCCATATGTGTTACCGAATGAACAGGGAATACCCAATGCTAAAAAATCTTCTCTGTGCAATCCGTAATATCTTCATGTGACTAAGCTGCCATACTGCCGTGCTATGAGGAGATAGGCAAGTTCATCGCAAGATCGAGCCCTGGTCCCTTCGTATTCTTGGGCCTGATTTTACACATTACAACATAAATCGTTCTATAGTGTTTACGATTTCCACTAAAACACATATGACGTCTATGTGGAACCTCTCATGTCTTCATCTTAACCCTCCTCGCGCTTTTGGCATATATATATAATATAAATTAGATAACATTACTATTATTATTATAAATTACTTATTATATTTGCTAAAAAAGTTTGGAGTATATATATATATATATAATATATATATACTATAATATATATAACTATAATGGACATTAATATTTTTGATCCTTTTTACTTTAACCGTATTTGAGAGTAACATTGAAACCATCTATATATTGCTTGAACCTTATTTTTACTTAATCACGTCTGTGAGCAAGAATATAATGACACTATATATTCTTGACCTTTTCTTAAATAACTGTCTTGGATAGATAAGCCTAATAACATTTTTTACCTTTTATTAACTTCTAATTCTTCTCCTTAATCTCTTTTCTCTCCTTATATTTCCTCCTTCTCTTTTAGGACTAATATTTAATCTACATTTTACAAATCTGTGTACGTGCATGGCAGTATGTCATTCAATGTCTTTAGGTCATTTCGGTTTTAAGTAAAATGAGTCGGATACTTTAAAGGTTTCAAACTACTGTTATGGTATCCTTTGGAAATGCTATATATACATTTGCCTTCTCAGGCGTGGTAGTAAAGTTTTTCTCAGATTCTGTCGAGTCGTAGACTCGGTCAGCAAATGTGAGCGTTTCATCGAACCCTCACAACCCCGGTTGCATCACTCCTTCGCTCACGAAGCGCTATTCTATTTCATAAATATCAGTGCCTTAGCCATATTCCTCTCCTCTCATCCTATCTCAACTTATAGAAAGAGTTGTAATGCATAAGACCTTAGGAGAATTGTAACAACTTTGATCGGTGATGGGAGGGGTCCAAAGAGTGAACGTAGCATGGAATAGCTGGTGCTTTCTCGCATATGTGGCGGAACCGTTGAACTATGTATGATAACTATTATCAGTATGATACTACCTTAGGTGGAGCGAAGGATTCATGAAAGTATAGGTCTATATGATGTTTAAGTAGTATTTGGTGTAAGTGAAGTTTGATATGAGAAGTGGTATATGTTGGAATCATAAAAATATTAATAATATATAAAATTGATATATATAATATATAATATATATAGTAGCAGGTATAAAAAAAAATAATAATCCTAAGGTAAATAATTAAAAGTTGAGTTAGGTGTTTGATGAGTAGATGGATAGTGAGAGAATACAGATGAGGTGAGATGGGTGATTAGAGATATAGAGTATAATAGGGATAGGTATATGTTATATATATATATAGTATTTAGAAGAAGTATGAAAGTATTATTTGCTTGTTTGCCATTTCTGTTTCGCAAGATTATTTATTTGTTTATTTTTTCAGGACATGGGTCTCTTGCGCTAAAAAGGTATAAGTAGAAGAGGGTGAGATATATATAATGAAGGAAGAGATAGATCACTGAGTAGAATGAAGTAGAGAAGTGAATTGATGCGGAGAGAAAAGAAGATATATTTTATTGGAATTATGGATATAAATAAGGGGGGTGAATTAATCATATCATAATATATATAAAAGTTAATATATAGTTATAATATAAATAATATTTATAAGTTGAAAAATTGATTTTAGTATATAAATATATATACTCTCATATATATATATATATTATATATTATATGAAAAACATTCCGCATCCGAACTCGATTAGTAACAGCGTCAACTGAAATGGGGCCCTTTAGAAAAATGCTAGAAAGCTAAAGAAAAGATGGGGTGATAAATGAAGAAATAAGAGGCAGAGGTGGGTGAGTCCTAACATTTTAAGATAGAATGGTTGTGGAACACCTGGGAAAGGATGAACGAGGTAACCTGATTGATAGGGGGTAGGAGAGGTGTGGCAAACATAGCAGTGAGACAAGTATACAGAAGACCTGAGAGATAGTGGAGGACGAAGGATGTGGAAAAAAAGTTTGGTGAATGAGTGGAGTTGGCCTCCAATAGAGGAAAATGTGAGCTGTGTCTGTTCTGAGCATGATTAAAGGGATGATCTGGATGAAGAAACCGATAGCCCAGTGGTTCGCACTTCGAATAATTGATAGTGGGGAGGTTAGTAAGAAAATAGAGCGCTTTTGATAGGCGTTGTGCGAAAAAAATTTTGAGCTTCATAAAGTCTGTGTTGTATGGCCTATAGGCCAATGTTATGAGTTAAATAATTATGAGCAGATGGATGGCTCGCATATGGTGTAAGGTGGCATAAGGGTGGGTATTGGTAGAGAAGGGAGTCCGGAGTGAAAGGGCACTTTTTAGAGATGAAACAGTATTGAGAGATGTATAAGATGGGTTAAATCTGAGATTCAGTCTGTACAGAAAAGGGTATAAAAATGTATGCATATAGTGAGGTGTTTAGACAGCAAGTAGATAAAACCACAAATGTTAAAGAGGACAGTTAATCGGAGAGGTTTGGGAGGGCGGAGGGGATAGGAAGAAGAGGAGGGCGCTAATGAACACATTGAATTATATTATAGTTAACCATTTGAGGAAGAATGTGAAGCAGCAACTCTACTATGTGGATGGAACACTAACACCCGAAAAATTGCTATGTATTCGTTAAGCGATATCGATTTCCGACGCAAATGAGGGATGTTAGAGGGTAAGGCCTAAGCCTCGCTTCAAAAGAGAACATCATTAATGTCCTTCCTAGCAAACACTTGCTGCTTCGCTAGGTGCCAAAGTTGCTGTATTTACAGATTAGCTCAATTGGTCTACATGGCGCCAGAGTGGGTGCGTTCAACTCCTCCACAAAAAGACATGTGAATTGGAGTAGTCAGGTTGTTAGGCCAAGAGAGATAGAAGGTATGATATGTCTACTTAAGGTGAAGAAAAAGACATGTTCTCAGGCGTACTCTCACTTTTTACCGTCTATAAGCGTATGGGTGTACTACAATAGTTGTTCTATAGTTTGGAAATTATTAATGGAGATGATATAACTGAATAATATATACTATATTGAAGCGTCGCCGTCAACTCGTTCTATCCTGAGTGCGTGACTGTTCACAGGAGAAATCTGTGGCGGGTTATATCCGTGTTGAATATATATATATATATACTATATAATATATATATATATATATATTATATATATACTATTATATATTAATATATATTATATATATGTAATAATATAAGTTCGATACTATACTATATATTAATATATAATAATATTATATATATACACTATTATAATATATAAGTTTATAAATTTTTATATTTATAATTGAGTTTTACTATTACTATTACTTTATTACTTATATTATTATATTTAGCGGATGTATATATATAATAATAAAATAAAGACATTTAGGATATAATATTATATACTATATATAATTTATTATTCTTTTTATTAAAAAATACTCTTAAAGAAATAAATAATATGTTAACTTTATAGTTATATTATAAGTTTATTTACCTATATTTATGCATATGTTTTTATTTTAGTTAAATTTTAATTATACATATTCATTATTATTATATATATATAATATATAATGATAATGATAAAATAATAATAATAAGTTTAATAACTAAAAAACTATTCCCAAAATTTAAAAATATATATAATAATATATTTACTGTATTTAATAATGATCGGATTAGGGTCACCGTGACCCATGTTATTTTTTATGCACTCATTATATTTTTGGGAACACAAAAAAATATTAGTCCTATTAATACCGATTATGTTATTAGTGGATAATCTCTCTCTCTCTCTC
>JABUQX010128991.1:0-36924 GCA_015478945.1 Trachelipus rathkii | reverse complement strand
GATGAATGAGTGGAGGGAAGGCAATAGTAAAATAAACTAAATACGACCTGTGGGCCCGGCGCGAATAATCTATTTGCAATGACCTGGTGAGGGAAAGCGAGTGATCTTGGCTGCTCTACCCCGGGGCGAAGTTCCTCCTCTTTGGGAGGAGTTAACTCAGCAAACGCATGGAGTTCCATTATTCGAATCCCGCCGGAGAGAAATTCCTTTGACCATTTAAGTCTATAGACCTAACATATACACCATCTCAAATAATTATGGGATGAGAAACCGAGCTTAAAAGTTTGCTTGAAAACGTTCTTTGGGAACGGGACAGCTTCAGTGATGAAACTCCCGGTTACTCGTTAACTCAGCGACGCGCGGGAGTCCAGTTTCGAATCCCGATGATGGTAAAATCCCCTTTGACTCATTTAAGTCTGGGGCTGGCCTTTGAGTACTCGGCAATTATGGGATGAGAAACGGGGAGCTTAAAAGCTACGCTTGAAGCGTTCTTTGGGGAACGTGGATGGCCTTAGTGGATAGAACGCCCGGTTACTCAGCGACACGGAGTCCAGTGTTTCGAATCCCACTGATGGAGAGTAAAATTCCTTTGACCCATTTAAGTCTTTGGGGGCTGGCCTTTGAGTACTTGGGATGAGAAAACCGGGAGCTTTAAAAGCTACGCTTGAAGCGTTCTTTTTTGGGAACGTGGATGGCCTAGTGGATAAGGCGACCGGTTACTGTTAACTCAGTGACGCGGAGTCCAGTGTTTCGAATCCCGCTGATGGAGAGTAAAATATCCTTTGACTTATTTGTCTCATTTAACTCATTTAAGTCTCATTTAACTCATTTAAGTCTCAGCGACGCGGGGTCCAGTGTTCGAATCTCGCTGATGGAGAGTAAAATCTCCTTTGACTCATTTAAGTCTTTGAGGGCTCTTTGACTCATTTAAGTCTTTGGGGGCTGGGCTTTGAGTACTCAGCAATTATGGATGAGAAAACCGGGAGCTTTAAACGTTCATTCTTTAGAATGTGGTTCTCCTAGTGGATGCGAGTCGGTTACGTTGGTCTCAGCGTCGAATCCCGTGCTGATGTGAGGGTAAAAATCTCCTTTGACTCATTATTAGTATGGCCTTTAAATGAGTCAAAGGAGATTTTACTCTCCATCAGCGGGATTCGAACACTGGACTCCGCGTCGCTGAGTTAACAGTAACCGGTCGGCCATACTAATAATGGGTCAAAGGAGATATTTACTCTCCATCAGTGGGATCGAACACTGGACTTCGCGTCGCTGAGTTAACAGTAACAGGGAGCTCTATCCACTAGGCCATCCACATTCCCAAAAAAGAACTCTTTAAGTCTAGCTTATAAAGCCCCCGGTCTTCTCCTCCCATAATAGCTGAATACTCAAAGGCCAGCCCCATACAAATAATATATATATATATATATATATATATATATATATATATATATATATATATATATATATATATATATATATATATATATATATATATATAAGAGTTATATATATATATATATATATATATATATATATATATATATATATATATATATATTTACTTTGTTGTCTCTACTCCCCTTCTACGAGAAGCGGGCAACCACTAGGTACTTCGCCGGCCGCGCCCAGAGATCGGTTAATTTTAGTCCATTGAAATTATTTTTAATGCCCTCCAAGGAAGGCAATCTATTATGACGTGTTTTGTGTTGTCGATGGTTTGGGAAAGGCATCTTTGATAGTTAAGGGATGGATCTATAAAATAATCAAAGTTGTATTCCTGAAGGGAGGGGTGGTGCCCAGAGCTGAACCTTGAAAGCTTTACCTGTGTTTGGCTGTCCAAAGTTTATTCATTATTGGAGAGTTCTGGTGGACATGCTTGGAGTACGGTATTGCTTGGGTATGTGAAGATAGTTTCCTGGGTCAATTATGTTGAATGTGTTTAATGATATGAGTGTCGGTTGGTGGTGGAGGCAGATTGTTGTAAATAGTATAGTAGTATTTTACTGGTGTAGCTTTTTTATTCCTAAGTGTAGGGGGTTGTTGCAGTGTTTGATGTAGGGGATGATCTGCTATAGAATTGACATCCTCCCATGTCCAGATGATCCCCATTGGTAGGATTTTGTTTCAGTTTGAAGGTAATGTTTAGGTGTGGTGGGGATGCAGCCGGGTTTTATCCTAAGGGCTTTATTTTGGACTACTTCGAGCTTCTTAATGCGAGTCTCTGATACTGATATATTAAAATTCGTAGTTTAAAGAAGGGCTACGATATTGTCTGTATACTATTGAGTTTGTTTCTTTATGTTGCCCAAAGTTAGTTCCTGTTATTGTCTTCATAGGTTTAATTTATTTGTGGTTTTGGATTTGATGTTTTTTATGTGAGGGCAACTGTCATATGTGGATCAAATGTCAACCCTAAGATGGTTGGTTGTCTATTAAGAGTGAATCTATTATTTAAAAGATAAATTGTTGGGTGTTTATGTGATTCTCTTTTATCTGGTGTGAATAATGTAAATAAGAATTTTTGGGGTGGGGCTGACATTCTATTATATGTCAGCCACTGTTCCAGTCTTATATAATGTTGAAGTTCTCTGCGTGCTGTATTTATGGAGGGGTGTTAAGTGGCATAGCTAGTTTTATATACGGGGAGACTGGGGCTGGGAGATCGTGAATAAAAAGAGTGAAGGTGAGAGGATGGCTCCTTGGGAGACGCCATTATATAGTTTCTATGTACGGAAGGAATGTCGTCCATAACTTTAGCTGTACGTCCTGATATAAAGTTTGCTACTATTTTTTTTTGTCTTTAATGGGCATGTTAGTATTTAATATTTTATTTATTAAGATATGTCGGGAGACTGTATTGAATGCCTTGTTAATGTCTATTGCGATTAGATTGGTAAGAGAGGGGGAGAGTTTTGGTTAAAGCCATTTAGAATAAGCTGTTAAATCAGTTAGGAGAGTGGTTGTGGAATATATATATATATATATATATATATATATATATATATATATATATATATATATATATATATATATATATATATATATATATATATATATATATATATATATATATATATATATAATATATATAGTGTAATGTACTATAAAATCATACAAAGTTCAAATATAAATTTTGGAATGTGAATGCACAAATTAAATTATATATATTTAGGCGCCTAATACTGTTTTTCAAGAGATTAATTAGTCGTTTCAATTTTTTATTATAGAAAAAGTTCAGCATCATTTTGAACAAGCTCTCCGTGATGAAATTGAACGCGAAAACTTAACTGGGTTAGTTAAAGATGACAAAACTCAAGGATTTGGAGTGATGGCTAAATTCATCAAACTCATTTCAAAAATTAATTCATCATCATCTCATCTTGGGAAGGATGATAAATTTCAATTGTTTGTTTGCATCGCTGCTAGGTTAGTTTGAGTATATTTCATGGTGGTGGTTTTTGATGTATTCAATTATAACCGAGTAACACTCGTTTTAAAAATATTATTTTTGCTTAGTTTGGAAGATGTTAAATATTATGTTAATACTTTCGTTTCTGTGATCAAAAATATATTTGGAATTTTTTTTTTTTTCACAGAGATCACCTTTTACATAGTCTACTACTACCACTTCAACGATGTCCAATTACTAGTCAGATGTACGACGAATCGGCGTTTTTGCGTGATCCACTATTAGTTCGGGATTTAATAAACGTCCTATCGGCGCTTTCAGAGTTTGAATTTTCTCTAGAAAAGACTTTAACAAGGGATAGAAACATAATATATATATATATATATATATATATATATATATATATATATATATATATATATATTATATATATATATATATATATATATATATATATATATATATATATATATATATATATATATATATATATATGAACAAAATAGTTTTTAGTTGAGACTTAAAGACTTCCTACGATACGGTGTACTTTTTTTTATTTAAAAAAGAAAAGAAAAAAATTGGGTCGTAAAAAGTAAAGAAATTATTATATATAGATATTAATTCATGTTAGTTTTTTTTTTTTAATTAATTGTTGCTATTTAAATGTAGTTTCTGAAATAATAAGTTTTTAGCTGTTCTTGTTCCTTTTAGCTCGTTTTTCTTGCAGCTGGGAAAAATGCTCACTTTTTTAATGGTTAAATGTAGTTTTATGAACCCCTTTCGAAGTTACCCCCCCCCCCACTCCCAATTGTTTAATCAGGTAGATTTTTTTTAAATAATCTGAATCAAAATTGCTCATTTATATGAAAGGATAAAACTACATTTGTAATAATTGTACAATTTTTAATTTGTGTCAAAAATTTTGGAAAATTATTCAAGAAATGTAATGGCAATATTGAGAAAGTTTTACAATGAATAAGCCATTTTTTTTTTTTTTTGGTGTATAAATACTACAAAGGATTTTTAAAAGGCCATTTACTTATGGAATGACATTTAATTTTATTATATATATATATATATATATATATATATATATATATATATATATATATATATATATATATATATATATATATATATATATATATATATATATATATATATATATACACTAATTTTCTGCAACTACGGCATATCTCAATCATTTTGTTTTTTTAAGGTATTTGAAATTATATGAAATACAGAGCAGCCATAATGATATTAACGCTCTCTCGTGGAGATCTGAAAGATGAGATACGTCACTCTTGCAGTTAGAAATAAACATCATTACCAATCTCTCCATGTAGTAATAACAAGTAACACCATTTTTGAAATACGTCATTGTTGCAGCAAATGAGCGAATTATATATATATAATTTTTATAAGTTAATCTATTCCTGCACATATACTCGATTTGTTAATTAAAAGAGCCTGAATAATTATGTTCAAAAGCAGTAAACAATCCAAAAAAGAAAAAGGTTACAATCACGTAAGTGTAACTGACGGTAGATCTTAAGGGTATAAACTATGAAAATGTATATAATAATTAAACAAGTTTTATAAATATTAATATTTATTTAAATTCTAACTCTTCACTTTAAAATTAATTTTTATCAAATTTGAATCTTGTTTCACAAATCGAACAAAGATCTAAAGATCAAATTAGGTGTTTATTTTATAATTTTTTTAATTTTAATGTTTTTTAACTGTTGAAATTAATATATGACATTCAAAAACAAATTTTTTAAGTATATTTTAACTATGTAAATCATTCCATATATTTTCCTTTTATAAATATTTTGTTTAATACTGTTTTATTCTCCTGTAATTTTCTGTTTTAATTAAGAAAGGTTATAAAACACACACAGATCATAAAATATATACATATATCTTGCGAAACAAAATTTGTTAAGATTAATGTCTTTTCTCCCCCCATCCAAGGCAAATTACCAGCAAAATGAATGTGGATCCAGCTAACAAAACTAAAAATATGCCGTTAAATATACAATACTAGTAACCTTTCTATGTAAAAAGTTAAATTACCCAATAATATACACACACACACACCCAATTGCATAATGGTATTTCAAAAGTAACATACAAAATAAATAGAGAAACCTGTAAATTAATAAATATATCACAAAAGGTAATTGGTAATTCTTATGTAAGGAAAGATTAACAAGGCTTTTTTTTTATTAACAAGTAAATAACCTAATTACATACACCTATGACTCGAGATTATCATAATCGTTGGACATCGAAGTTTTATTGTATTTTAAAGATGTTAAAGAAGAAGCACACAAATTTCTCCCCCTGTGGCAAAAAGAGTAAAATGATGGTCTATTTCCAGCAGTTTCCCATGACCTGTAAAATATATTAAAATTTGAAACTAAAAATAATAAATTAGCAATATAGAACATTAATCCTCCACCATACAATATAACGAATGTGAATCTCTGGATTTAAAATAATATAAAAATTTTTATATTTTTCGGTAACGAATATCAATTTCTTTTAGAATCTTTTATTTTCAAGTAACTATTTAAATACTAGCCAATTCTACAAATGCAACAAAACTTTATCACAAATTATAGTGTCGAAAAATATTTGATATTACTATTTTTTAAATAATAAATGATCAATTCTGTTTACGCACTAAATTCAATTTCCGATGTGAGTCAAAAATGTCGATTCCTACCATTGTTATTTTTACTTTTAATTGATAGCTAATCCTTATATACAAATTTGTTAAAAAACATAAACTCAGATCACTTTACTTCTTGACAAAAATTTGCATGATGATTTGTCTTACTTCAAACAATCTCTTATGCTATATGGCATTTTGTATAATTGCGAGGGCTGCAAGCGACCGAATAACCCATAAAGACGAGCCGGCGCACAGTCCCAGAATAAAAGAAGCATTATATATATAAGTGTTAGCTCATACTGCCAATATCTTTTTAACTTCAATATTTTAAGACTTATATAGTTATGATATTATATCTTTATACACCTAAGTAAATATATAAGGTCAGCGAATAAAAATAGATAGTTTAGTAATGCCTTGTATATATTATATTTATTATGTTTTTACTGTAATTAGATTTTCTGTGTCAATAGTAAAACTGTTATTTATTATAATATTAACATATTACCACTTTTAAAACATTTATATTAATATTATATATTATATATATATATTAGTTATATCTTAATAAATAAATAATAGTAGTACTACTATTATTGTCTATGTTATACCTACTTAATACCATAATTTTATTTATTATTAAAATAATACTACTTATTATATATATATTATAATATATATATTATATATATAACTTATTTATATATAATATATAATATATTGTATTAGGTGTTTCTATATTTTGAAATCCAGTTCGATTTTTCTGTAACCAAAAATTTTCTCTAAGGGCTAAAAAAAAATTTCAAAAGTTCCAATTTAATTAAGTTAATTTACGTTTAAAGAAAATTCTTAGTGGCAAGCTTCTGCATAATTCCAGAAGCTTGCTACACTCATATAGAATTTTCTTAAAAAAACTAACTTAACTTAACATTTCTGGAAACGTTAGAAATTTTTTGAAACTTAAGAAATTTATTTTCCGTAGATATGAATTAAACCCAGTAAAAAGACCACTTTGCCCGAACTTAGTTATATATATATTTAATTATATATTAATAATATTAAATTATATAATATTAATATTATAAATATAAATATATTAAAATATATAATAATATAATATATATATTAATATTATATTAATATTAATATAATATTATATAATATATATATATAATATATATATATATATTTTAATATAGGATTAGGATTATGATGAATATATATGAAATTATATATATAGTATAGTATATATATCAAGTGTTCAACTTTTTTTAATTCCAGACCTGTCAATAATTTATTTATTCATGAAGATTTACAGGTTGATTTCAGATTACTCGAATTGCACTGTCAACACCTAAAGTGAACCCTATGTAGCCGCTCTAGAGGTAAAGCCTGTTTAAATAAAAACAAAGTAATCAATTATTTTTTATATACTTCCTTAGTTGGAATGTGTTGTCCTAACTTTCTGAGCCTAAATTCAGAAGATATGATGATCGAAAACCCATATGTGTCTTAGAATAATAATATTGTGATGCTACCAGTCCTAGACTTTTCAAGAATTTTGATTTTTTTCTCATTCATAAAATTGTTTTGGTATTTGATTACAAGGAAAATAATCATTAAACCGCAAGTACACTATGGGCCGCAATAAAGAAAATAGGGAAACAAGAGATTTTAGGCCATCTAGCCTAGGAAGATTATACGTTTTGTGCATATCTTGCGATGTAGTTTCCCAGCTTCATTATATAAAAATAGAACAGGAAAAGTAAAAAAATATAGAATCTAAGTCAGAACCACAGAGATAGTAACTACTCCTATTGAAAATTCTCTAGCAACAAGACAGAAAATCAATGGAAATCGAAACAGCCTAATGTAGAGCACAAACACTAAAAAGTATGGGTAATTTTGAGAATTCCTACCAGTCCGCTAGTAGATTTTAAATACATACAGAAATATTTAAATGTAATAAAACTAGTATATCATGTAAATAATTTGACATTTATTTTTATTAATTATATAGCACTAAGGATAAAACTTTGTTATATATATTTTTAAAAGATAAAAATTATTAAAAAAGATCAGGATAATAAATTTTTTTAACTGGGCTTAATATTATGTATTCACATTTATTAGTTAATCGTATTCTAGAATTGGTACATAATCCAATTTTCCAACGGCATTATCAGCAAAATTACTGATATTCAGGAACCATATATATAAAATATAATATAATATTAGTATGTCACACACTTCATTCGCAGCACTCTTATACAGAGTGAGTGTGTGTGTGATAGTACCCACACACTCATATGAGAGTGGGGTTGTTAGTATATATCATCGTGATAGCAGGCATCACTAACGGGCCATTCGTGTGCCGTACTCGCAAAGGCGGATATAATTGAATTTAACATATCACCTAGTTGAAGGTTGTAGTCTCGTTCGACCGAGTAGTGAGTCGATAGTTACTCACTGACAATCTTGCATGTTATTTTGATGGGATCGTGTAATCGATTTTACTAATTACAGAGGACAGACAAGAAGGTAGATTTACTCTAGAGCATAGATTTACAAATACTGTACGAGAGGTGACTGTATATCTCAAGAATAAATGGAATATAAAAATATAATCGTGTAAAATACTAGCCCAGTGTTTTTTTTTCCTATTTTTTATGTCATAATTATTACAATAAAAATAATAAACAACACAAGAATATAATCAAATTTGAATAACTCAACAAACAATATACGTGATCACAATTACCGTAGTATAACTCACTTTTAGATATTATTAGCACCAATTTTTACTAATAGTAGGATTAGATATGAAATTGTATATATATATTATTAATATATATATATATAGTATGATATGCATTTGATATTTGTGAATAGTATGATACCATAATAACATGTGATTATATTGTATAATATAACAATGATTTGAATAGTTATTCCGGAGGTCCGCAGTAGACGGCTACTGTTGTTTATTCAATATGTTGTCCACAATTAATAAAGATAATGTTCCGTTGAGACCAATAATAAAATAAATTTATAATACTGTAAAAATGCCAATTCCTTTATTAATATTGTATTAAACTAATTTATAATAATTAATATTATTTAATATATATATAAGAACCATAATATAATATAATATGAATAAATATATTAATAATGTTTGTATCTTCCATTAAAATATAAAAATAGCAAAATGTATTGCCCGTCTGAGTCACTTGATCAGTGATTAGCCGCTTAAACCTCCTGCTCTAAGCTAGGTACAAATTGTTTACTCCTGCTTGACGTTCAACAGTGACACTCTCAGCATATCTAATAAAGAGTAAATGTGACTTCATTCTCACTCAAGTTACTTCTATTTATAACGTCTTATATATTCTGTAAAAAATAATATATTAATTATATATATATTATTATATATAATTTTATTATTACTTTACCTATATTATCAGTACTATTAATAATTATGATAAATTTTCATTAATAATAATACTATTTTATCTATTATAAAATTTTTATCTAATTATTATATCACGTATAAATAAGGGTTTACCTATTTGGAAATTTAGCACCGTTGTCTATAACTATAAATAGGTGTTTTCACCTCATTGAAATTAGTTAA
This sequence comes from Trachelipus rathkii, assembly GCA_015478945.1. Taxonomy (NCBI): domain Eukaryota; kingdom Metazoa; phylum Arthropoda; class Malacostraca; order Isopoda; family Trachelipodidae; genus Trachelipus; species Trachelipus rathkii. The sequence continues at coordinate 27,192 of JABUQX010128991.1, read as the reverse complement.
AACATCGCTCGTCACCTCGTGATGTACAACTCGACCCTATAGCTTAATGATTTGACAATAATTTCTTCCTTTTCTCTTCAATTTTCATAAGCCAATGCTTACAGCATAAAGACAAATCGTAAGCCTAAGATGTGATCTAAAGTTATATATACTAAATTTTGTAATAAATTATTTTTTTTTGTGTTAAGTGCTCGTATATTTATACTTCTACATGACCTAATTTTTGGCTTTCAAAAGTCCGTTTAAGTTACGAAAAAGTTCTATTATTAGTTTTTTATTTTCTTCAAGAGTGTACCTTTACTCAAGTTAAATTTTTCCTACAAATTTCTCAAAATCACAAATACCTAAGAGAGGAAGGAGTAATAAAAATTTAGTCGGCTACATAGCTGCGTATTTATTCAACAAGAAATATACACGAGAAAGACTGTTCATGAGAATTTTTTGAAACTATTCAGAATTTCCAAAGTCATATTTTTTATTTTCATATATATTACATTAATATATATATATAATATATATATATATATATATATAATATATATATATTATATATATATATATAATATATATATTATATATATAATAATTATATATAATATGAAATAGTAAAAGTTGAGGGCTAGTTTTACGGCACAAGGTATCAGTGAAGATTAGGGCTATTTTTACGGAACAGTGAGTCAACGAGCCCCTAAAATGGAGAATATTTACCCTTTTTAGGGGGATCGAGCGATGGGACGGACGGAAGGGTTAAGGGGGCATTTGCATACCCCGGAGGATTGGTCGAGGAACCCCCGCGACACCAAAGACCACAGAGCGGAGGTTCCGGAGAGACCATCCCCGGAGGGGGGTTTAGTCCCCCCCGTAGTCCACCTAGTAGGCCGAGAGAGACGGCCCGACTCCGACATCGGGGCGGGAGACTACCCGTGCAGGAATCATTCCGTTCGTGATACTGTACCCCATAAAAACAATAAATCCCAAAATGATACTTCCTTTGGCACAACCAACCGTATTCGCAGCAATCTACTCCGTTCGTCTCTATAAATCTCAAAAAAGCATTAGGGACATTGCAAGGTTGCTATATATAATAGTTATAATATTGTATAAACTCACCTTAATTAGGTTATGATAATTCGATTTGTTATGTATCATGAAAAGACAAGTAGTATTATTTTAAATATTTATTTTATAGGGAACCATATAACTATCGAATAAATAATTATGATTAATGACACAATATCGTAATGTATCTTGTCTCCTCTCAAACTGAGAAAGAGCTCATATATTATGGATAATTAAATATAGTATATATATATTTAAATATATTAAATATATATATATATATATATATTAATATTTAATGTTGATATTTTTTTTTTAAGAACCAAATCCTACCGTAATATTTAATGTATTTAAACTATAAAGCATGATCGATCCAAATTACATATCAGACGAAAAACAAATATGCCAACATTAGAAAATGTGCATTTCATCGTCATCGCGTAACATCAGGGAGATTAATATTAATAAAGTTATATAATAACGTTTACTCGTTTAATGAATTTTATATATATACTAATTATGACTCAATACATTATATTTATATGATACCTAAATATGGCAGAACTGGTTAGATATAAATGTTAATTGTCGTGGTAGAATAGTAAGAATATATATAAGTAATATAGATATAATTAAGGCCTGGTATACAATAATCCGACGGAGAGGACCAGATTAGGCGTACGAGCGACGGGAAACAGATGGGAGGAGGGGACGGTATGATGTTTCCGAGTAACCCCGTAGGGGAAGGAAGGAAAGGAAGCGCCCGCAGGACACCCAAGAATACCAGAGAAGAGCGGAGGGGGTGTATCCGGAGTAGAGCACCTCCCGCAGGTAAGACGGAGGTAATGAGGAAATACGCTAATTTCTCTCCTCCATCCATATATTTCTCTGTTTCCTGATTTCTTCCAGGTCGGTGCATCTTGACCCTTAATAGGCCGTGAATATTAATAATTATTAACACTACCTCTCAAATACAAAATGCAAATTGTTAATAATATAATGTAAGTATTTCAGAATTTATTTTATTAATAATTTTTTTATAATAATCAATTGATTATATATTTTCAATTGTTATTATTATACATAATAAATTATTAAAACAAATGGCAAAAATTACAAGAAACTTAAGCTGTTCGCGACTAAAAGGTTTTGTTGTTCCTGTCTCCACTAAAAAAAGTTAAAAATTTTAACATCTATCCCCAAGATAGCAGTTAGTTTTACTGACGCTTCTAAATGTCTCGTTCAAACCATTTCAAATCGGAGGAACTGAGGTCAGATAGGAGAGTCTTCATTCACCCAACACTATCGTGTGAGAAGTGTAAGTCTACCGTGAACTCCCACTGACTACAGCATTTTGATATTTATGATAAGCGCTCAAAAAAAAAATTCTAGTTATTTAGAGTTTCTCTAACGAATCTCACCTGTCGCTTAAACCTAACGGCGTAATCTCTCAGCCACTCCTCACGCCTAGCCGGGTACTCGGCTGAGTAAATAAACGTACATCTTCACACCAGTCTGCTACCACCATTTTCGGGTCTTTTATTCTCATGCATTGTTCTCCTATAATGAATTTGTCGCGAAAAGTGAATTTAGTATTCTATTATATATATAATCATAGTAAGATTATATAATTATAATTATATTAATCAATCATATATATTTTTGTGATTATATAGTATTTACAAAGTAGTGTTATAAAAAGCGTAGACTATAAAGAAGCTTAGAATTTGTACACCTACATAAAAGGCTTGAAAATATATAAATTATCATTATTACGACAATTATAAAAAACAGTACCGAATAAATATCCAATATTCACAAAAATCATGGAAATAGAAATATAATATATATAGAATAAAAAAAATTATATATATTATATATAATATATATATATATAAACATAATACACATAAGCGCACTATTTTTTTTGGTAATTTTATTAATAGAAATAATATTTTATTATACTTTATTATTTTATTTTATTATTATTTTATTATTACAAAATTCGTTTGCGAAATTTTTTTTTTTTTTTTTTTATTATACGTAAAGGTAATCTGGCATAACAATCGAATTGTGATAATCGTTCAAAATTATCGATTATCGGAAAAATATTAATGCAATCGATATATAAAAAATCGAAACAAAGCATCGATAGCGATATCCCTAAAAAAACGAGAAAATTAGCCGTTTAAAATTTTCCGGAACGTTATTTTTTATATTTTTCTTAAAATATATGTTTTAAAATACACGAAAATCATGGAAATGAAACTTCAAATAATTTTTTTAAAACCATTTTTGTAAATGAAATGTTTATAATTTTAATATACTATGTACGTGAACTGGACTTACCAATACTAGATAATTACCTATCATTTTTATAGAAATAACTATCAATGTATTTTTCTGATTATTGATATAGGGCCCATCAATTTTGTTAATATTTTTGATAATTATTTACAGGGTAATTGTAGAGAATTCACCAGTCCAGAGTAGACAAGAATGTATTAAAACTATATATTTAATGTATAAATAATTTGTTGATACCATTTTTTTTTTATATATACAGATTTGCCTATGTTTTTATATTTTCATGAAAAATTTTAAAAATAAGGCTCCAAAAATTTTTACTGGCTAGTTTTCTCCATTTTATAGATATAACTATCAATATATTTTCAGATTATTGATAAATCTATTTCATTAATATTTTTCCGATCGATAATTTTTTAGGATTCAATGATTCGATTCTATAGACAAAATATAAGGCCTACTTAAATAATAAAAAAAATTATTTTACCAAACAAAATTTTTGATAATATATATATATATATATATATATATATTATATATATATATATATATATATATATATATAATATATATATATATATATATATTAGGACATTAGGACATTAGAAAAAAAAAAGACAGTAAAAAAAGCCACATGGAGCATATCGAGACTTCCCAGTCACCCACTACCCAAACATGCTCATGCAAATCCACAAAGCACCCTACGGCTTGTGTCAATTGTTGTAACTACAAATCCGCACCAATTTGGCTTAGTCAAAATATACTATATGATACCCAAACCACCACAACCTTTAATAACTATAGTAACATGCAGATTAACCTTAACAACTACTGTAACTAAAAATCTGCCAATTTGGCTTAGTCAAAATATACTATATGATACCCAAACAATCCATATACCTATTAAATTCTTCCTTAAATGCTACAATTCGAGTCACACTCAACAACCTCCTCTGGCATACCATTCCAAAATTTAAACAACTCAATTATCTGAATGAATTGCTTTCTTGTATCAATGATGGCTGCTTTCTTCTTAATGTTCTTATTATGCCCCCTGGTCACCTGTTCCGGAGTTCGTACTATGAAAAGTTTATTGTCTCTTATATTCTCAAATAGATGTTAAATATTTGCTAGACTTGTATCAGTTGATCCCCTCTGAGACATCGCCTCTACAGAAAAACATTCCTGAACTCTTTTCAGCCTCTCCTCATGAGCTCTTACCCTCAAACCCAGAATCATCCTGTTGCTCTACGTGCACTCTCTCCAGCATATCTAAGTTTTTCTTTAAATCAGGGGCCCAAAAACTTGTGCAAAATACTCTATTACTAATAAAATGGCTAACATAGCTATTATACATTTAACCTTATACTTCCTTGCTCTTGTTAAACAACATTGCAATTTATTATTAGGCCCAGCATCTTATTAGCTTTATTTCCTAGCTTCCAACACATTGATTAAGTACTTTTCAAATACTGCTTATCAATCACACCTAAAATATCTTTTTCTGGGTCCACAGACTCAAGCCACAATCCCAATTCATATCGTAGTTAAAGCTCTTATTTAAGTAACCTGGTTGAAGAACCTTACACTTTTTCCTATTAAAAATCATTTCCCACTTATCTGCCCCACCCCAAGAAGTTATATCGAGATTCATTTTGAACTATTACTTGCAATCCTTCACTATTCCTAACGAGGTGGCCACTTTAGTATATTTTGCAAACTTAGAAACCTTGGCATTTAAGTCCTGGTCAAATCATTGTATATATTATAGAGGAACAATAGTGGCGCCCAGCACTGAACCCCTGTGGGACACCTCACTTCGTTCACGTATTCCCATGATGAGTTTAGTTCCCATTCTAGTTGTACACACTGTTTTCTATTTCGCAACCCACTCTTTAATCCAACATGTACCACTCCACGTATACCACATTGCAATAACCTCTTTTCATTCAGTCCTTGAGTGAGGAACCTTTATCAAAAAGCTTATACCTAAATTGCTGAAATATATCAATATCAACTGGATGCTCCTCGGTCAAATCCAGTCAGTAATGTATTCCATAAATTCTAAAAGGTTTGTCTAACAGACCTAGTCATTCTAAAACCGTGCTGGGAGTCATACAATACCTTTTTGTGTTTTGAATGCATCTCTTATGACATTTTAAGTAACTTTTCCAGAACCTTACAACCAGAGATGTTAAGCTAACTGGCCTATAATTTCCCAAATCTTCCTTACTACCTTTCTTATAAATTAGGAACAACAGTATGCTGTTTTCCAGTCATCTGGTACCTCACCCAATGTATAGATCCCTTAAAAATCAAATACAGTGCCTTCGCAATGCTGGTACTACCCTCTTCAGAATTCTACCATATATCCCAACAGGCCCTGCAGCTTACCTGGGTCAATATGGCCAGGAAAGATTTAATATATTTTACCTCAAATCCAAATTTTGTATGTCTATTTATTACATGCATATCAGAACTATTAGTCTCCAAACTCAGTAAACATTGACGCAAAATAAGCTTTGAAAAATTTTGACCAACTCCTTATCTGAACTCACTAAATTTTCATCAATTTTAATTGGACCAATTGCCTATTCTTACTTTTAAATTTATAAAAGCTAAAAAACTTCTTCAGATTCTTATTACTATTCCTTGCTAACTTAATTTCTGCCTCTCTCTTTGCCTTTTCTTAATTTGACTGGTTAAGTTCGTTCTATTTTTCCTATAATTTTCTAAATTCCATTCTCCCTATTACTACCCTTGAATATTTCAAAACATTACGCTTTGTCATTAAATTTTTATCTCTCTACTCTCGTTATTCACCCAAGAACAGGTTTCTCTTTTGCCACCCTAATGGGTTTAATCTTTAAAAAGATCTGACTGATATATTCATTAAAATTTGCTTAAAATGGCTTCCCACATGATACAAACAGTTCTTGGTCTTTAAATTCTCTATCCCAGTCTATACTAAGCATGTCTCGTAAATTTTGGTAAAATCACCATTTCGGAATCTGAGATCCTTTCCTTATTAACTTGCGAATTGGGCCCAGATATCACATTTATATTAAATCTAATTATATTATGGTCACTGAGTCCTAAATTCTCCTCAACACTCTAACCTCGCCCACATTACTTTCATCGTTAGTTAATATTAAGTCCAATAGTGCATCGTGCATCGTGTCTTTTGGGTTCATGGACCATCTGGCTCAAAAAAGTTATTAATTAGGATTTACTAATTTTATAAATACTGAACTACTAGTGGTCCGTATTAGACAAGGAATCCCAGTGAATGCCAGGAAAATTAATAATCACCATTATGACTACTACCTATTTTCTTTACTGTGGCATGCTGTCTCAATTTCTTTTACAAGTTCTGAGTCTAATTCTTGACCTCCGGCCAGGAGGTCTATAAAATTCCCCTATTCTGTATTCTTATTGAACATAAGGATATTCTACCCTACCGATTCAATATCATTTGATTAGTTTTAAAGTCAGTTATTAACACAGATTGAATTATTGCTTTTAAATAAAGTGCCACACCCCGCACCCCTTCTTTCCTCTCACGCTGGTATAAAAAAGTTGAAGAATAACCGTCTATTTTCATATTCCTAGAACGGAGTCTCCAGTATAATTCTTCATTAACCCCAGCCTCAGTTATGCAAAATAATGTCTCATTTAGGGTATAACTAATCAGCTCATTTCTTTTTTATTTCTAGGCTATGAGCATTGATTAAAAGCTAGTTGCTATAATTCAAAATGCTGACTATTTTTTTTGTAGCTCCTTATTTGAGTCTTGTAACAACACTAGTTTGTATTTAATCACCACTTATAACCTTTACCATTGCTATTATTTGTATCCGGATTTGACCCATCACCCCCAACTTTACTTAGTTTTTTGCTAAAAGAAATCTCCAAACTAGTGCTGAAGAAGCCCAACACCTTACGGACTCAAGTGAATCCATCTGCTGCAAAAAGATCCCAATCCAGAAACTCTCTCCACAAATCCAAAAAAACTAAATATTTTTGCTGAAAAACATGAAATTCCGAACCCTTTCAATTACACCTAAAGCCCTACTCCCCCATTCCTGACCTGCGACTAACCTAGTAAAATTCCCAGAAATACGTGCACCTTTCTTCCACTAGCTTTCTCTTCTTGAATCAATCTCTAATAATCTGCTATTGAATTCTTCTGACCTTCTGATGTCCTATATCATTCTTAACCCACCATTGCACAATCACATCTGAATCAACATTTGGTAGAATCAATCTCTCTCTCTATCCTATCCCCGATATCACTCACTCTGGCACCTGGATAACATACTTCAATCGTTTTCTTATTATTCTTACTTTGAAAAGTCCTATCTAGGTGTCGTGTCATAGAGTGTCTCCAATTAGCAATGAATCAGTCTTCCCTTTAGAAAACTCACATGTAGGTGGGCACCCACTGATCCCTCCCCATCTGGAAGACAGTCAACCCGTACTGCAGGTCACAGGCTGATGACTTCGAGATCCTCATCTTTAAAACATTATTTCTAAAGTACTCCTACAACTCTATATTTATCTGCAGACCTATTTTTAACTACTTTAATCCTTTATATAATATATATATATTATATATATATATATATATATATATATATATATATATATATATATATATATATATATATATATATATATATATATATATATATATATTATAATATATATATATATATTATATATATATTAAAGGTGTACCGGAATTCTGGTCTGGCCGGAATTTCACATTTTTTTCCAGTTCCAGCCGGAACCGAAATACTAATGGTACTGATAATTTTTAAAAAATTTGCTAGAAGATTTATTTTACATAACCTACAGCATTCTTTTAACAAAATTATAATGGGGATAGCCTTGTGTAGATATTACATACACAGGTGTATTACATACCACAGTATGTAGTGAAATAAAGTTTAACTTCAATATCTCAAAAATAGATTAAAAGTATTCATAAATTCAAATTTAAAAATCCAAAATTATAATATATATACCAGGTATATAATATATATATATATATATATATATATATATATATAATTATATATATATATATATAATAATATATAATATATAGCTATATATTATATAATATATAATATATATATATATATATTGCGAAATAAAATGACATAGTCCAATTTTTCAAACTGGCTCTAAGCCAGTGAGTAATTAAAAGAAATAAATGACTCGTTTAAATATCTAGCTATCCATTATAATTCTGAGTAAATGATATCTGATTAGCCTTAGATAACTTCTCGAATACTGCTGACCTCAATTTACTGTTTGAAGGTGGTAACATCTATCTACAAAAAATATTTTCTATAGAAATAAGATTTTTTGGTTGGTGAAGATGGACAACAAGTTCTATGATTCCCTGCTTTTCAGTGATTGTGAAGTGGCTGGTTACTCATTGCAAAAAATTTATTATTTTTCTGAATAATATTTTATGATTTGAGGTCATTGATATTTCAAATTTTTAGGGGGAAGAAATTTTCCTCAAGACTCATTGTTTCACGGCTTCTCGATCTTTCGCGATTTTGGGGTGTCCATTTTCTAAAAAATACAGGACTTTCCTTTTTATTACCAAATTTTTTGACTTTCAATATCTCTTCAGGTGAGGATTTCTATAATTTATGAAGTGAGCGTTATGTTATTAAATGTTTTAAGTTAGAACTTACTCTAGTTTTATTTTTTTGAGGTATATTTATAAATTCTTATTCAAAGATTTTGAAACATTATTAATAATAAAAAAATCGTTTTAGCAGGTAATATATTGTTAATAGCTGTGTGGAGACCATGTGTTAATATATCAGCTCAAAATATTATTCTGATGAGTTTTATTATATTGGTTTATTAGATCCTCACTCACACACAGTGATATATCATTGTAATAAAATCTTTTTATAAAAATGTTAATGAAATAGATTAATTATATTCCATTCACTTCAAATGTATTAAATGTGAACGATTAGTTTATATTCGTATATATAGTAATTTTCACAGTTAATTAAAATAAGCTAAATTTTAATCAGTTTAACTCAGAGTTGGATTCAATTCGGCAGAATTTCTGGCTGATGTCTTTCAGTGCAGGGAACTAAATCAATTATTTTTTTATTTTTTTAATTTTTTTTAACTTCCGAGATTTCCAAAATTTTTGCTGTCAATTACTTCTACTCTCTGCAACCATTTAGTTTCACTCTGCATCACAGTAAATACAGAACAATATTCTACCAAATAATTAAGAATAGAGTCTTGAATTAGAAAAATTTTCTCTTGTTTTTAAATTCAAAATCTTATTTCGAAACGATTTTTGAAGTTCGGTGATTAAATTTTCTAAATATGGAATCTCACTCAATTTCTAAATCTGCCAGATTAATCGAAAAAAATATTTGAATTCACATTTGGAAATAGTGTTCTAGAACCTTAGTCCACTGCATGGAATAGACTTACCTAGAAATTTCATATAATGACAGTTTTGAACTTTGTTTGTCATTTACTACTGAAATTGCTTTAATTTCCAATCTTTTTACTAACTGGTCATTTTCTTGGATAGTCAAATAAAATATAGTAAAATTTAATATTTCTCCATAATTCTCATTTTTCTGCGTTGTTCTTAGTTTTTGTATCACTCTCGCCTAAAGGGTTCAAGTCTCATTAACATACTTTATTGCAGGTAACACTTACTACTGAAAATCTTTTCCCTAAACAAAGCTGATAGATTCTCAATTAATGCTCCAAGCTATTTTTATTCTCCGTTGAGTATCATTGTTTGTTTACCATTTGAAGATATAAATTGCTCAAAGTAAGCGTATTCATCATCGATTATTCTAAGATATTTTAACAAAGTTAGTGATTATCGAAGCAAACCTTTCCACCAGTTATTGGCTACTGGGATGTAACCATTTGTGCTGCAGTGCTGCTACACCATTTTTACATCTCTTTTGTTCTTGTGACTAATTAAAGTCAAGTTGGATAGTAATTCTGTTACTTACCGTATTATATTTGTAAGTGGTTTGTACAAGACTCGAAATTCACTAATTAGTATGTAATTTTTTTAGATCTTTATATCCTTTTTATAAAGAGTATGTCTGTCATTTGAAAATTTGTGTGGGATTTTGTGTTTTTGGATGACTTCATTGAGTAATCTCGTTTTCTTTCGCTGAATTTACGATGTTTAAAGCAGTAAAGCAAGAAGTTAACAGTAAAGCAGAAAGTTAAAGCAGTAAAGCAGAAAGTTAAAAGCAGTAAAGCAGAAAGTTAAAGCAGTAAAACATGAGTTAAAGTTGTAAATTAGTAAAAATGATTTATTTAAAAAAAAATTTAAATATTCAATGTTAAAGTTCATTACTTGAATTCCCCCCCCCGCGTGTGAGTCGTTAGGTCACACCCTCTATTCCCCGATTTACTCATTACTGCTTTTAAGGTTATTTAATGGTTAATGCCCAATATGTGAGTTAAAGCCAGTTATGATAAATCATATGATGGTTTAAAGCTAAGTAAAACATGGAATAGTTAAACATAGTAAAAACATGATTCTTAAAGCAGTAGACAGCAGTGTTAAAAACAAAAGCATTACTAATCCCCCTAGGGTTAGGTAACACCTCTATGATTAGATTTACTGCTTTAAGGTATGTAGATATGCAAAAAAAATGTGGCAGTTAAAGGCAGTAAAAACATATAAGTTAAAGCGAAAAACTTGAGTTAAAGCAGTAAAACATGAGTTAAGCAGAAAGCAGAAAAACAAAAGGCATCCACTAATCCCCTCTTAAGGGTTAGGTTTGTAGTGCATCCTTTATGTGATTTTACTGATTTACTGCGCTTTTGGGTAATTGAGTGTTAATGTGTTTAATAAAATTTTCGTTCAGTTGTAGTAAAATAAAATGTTTATATATCAAGCACTCTGGGTTTTTTCTTCTTACATAACAATATTTTAAAAATGTATAAATAAAAGTTATTAAGTAAAAGTATTAAGTAAAAATATGATTAAAAATATATATATGTGTTAAATAATAGGTCTTAATGAGTTACAGTTTTATATGTTCGCGAAAATGTTTTTTAATAAAAATGCCTTAAGCATTAATAAAGAGATGAAGACTTATAGTATATACCTGATTTTCATGCGCTCGGCGGGACGCCACGCTGCGGTGCGGGTTCGTGACCTTCACGCGTGTGAGATCATGCTCGCGTCGCTGGTGATCAGCTGGGTATAACATAGCGGAGGAGGCATTAATATTAACTCTGTTCTTTCATGTAGGGTAGAGATGAGCCATCTACAGCATCAAAGAGCATGAGTTCAATCCAAAGGTAAGATGGTCTCAGAAAGATGACGCATCAAAGAGACACATGCAAAGAACGAACCTCAAAGTTGAGCATCAGATGCTTGAGGCATGTTATGATCGGCAGCATCAAAGTATGGGGGCATCAGATGCTGACGGCATTTTATGCTGAGCATCAAAAGTTAAGCATCAAAGCTCGAGCTTTCAAAATATCGAGATGAAAAAAAATGGTGAGTGCTCAAGTTAAGGCATCTGCGTGTGGGCGAAAAAGTTGAGTGTAAGTTGTATATGGTTTAATGTGAATTCTATGAGAGTGTAAGCGCTTATAAGTGTCATAGTGTGTGATAAGTGTGATGAAAAAGTGGACTAACTTCAGAGTAGGAAGCATCCTAGCATCTTGTAATATACTTCATTCGATTCCTCATACCTTTATAACCTAGTAGGTTATTCAACCTAGGGGTAGACATTCATATTTCTAGGCTCAGGGGAGGCTTATGAAGAAAGACTTGAAAAATTATGATGGCACTCAGTTACGGCACTAGGGTGTAAGCACTCACTTGGCACTATGTGGCCACGATCATATTGGCACTCGATTGGGCACTCACTTGGCACGCATCTGGCACTCATTGGCAGGACTCACTATGGCACTCACCTGGCTGCACTCACCTGCACATAATAGGAAATAATCAATGAATAGAACAGCAATTAATAAGAACAATCACGAAGATAACTTCTTACGAAGGGTGATTGGGAAACCATCAGTAAGCCATCAAGGTTAGCGTTGTAAGGTTCAAAATTGACCCATGGTATATGGCCAGGGGGCAAGTCCGAAATATCATGGTCAAACAGTTAAGACACAAAAAAGGGCTAAGCCCTAAAGGTAAGACAAAAAGATTACCTGGCCAAAATTGACCCATTGCGTAATCTGTCAAGGGTGTGTATGTGTGTGCGCACGCGCACGTGTGTAAAGTGTAAATGTAATGTGTCTATGGTGAAATGGGTGAAGTGTCATAGTGACCGAGGGGGAAATGTCTGTATAACGTGTAAGGTGTGTGGTGTCTGGGGTGTGTGTGTTGGATGTGTGTGTGTGGTGCGCACGCGCACGTGTGTAGGTGTTCAAGTAGCGAATAAGGTGGGTATGTGGTCCAACATCGTCCACAAGTTAGGAACAGACCAAATGACTGTGGGGAACGTTGTTCTATCGACTGTTGGGTAAAAAATTAGCGGGGGCCAAAAAATGACCCATCCCGTCCAGCCATACTTGGCAAGGTCAAGGGCGAAAATATCAGGGTCAAACAAGATTAAAACAATCTAAGAATACAGAGGAATAAGCCTCCAATCTGAATAGAGGATATGCACAATGAAAATGTAAACTAAGCAATAAGGGTCACATATTAATTGAACCCCCATGTAGGACAAAAAAATACCGATGGTGCCAAAATTACCCATGGGAAAGACAAAGGGGTAGGCAAAAATTACCGTGGGCCAAAGTTGACCCATAGACCAAAGGGTAACCAAAAATTAACGTGGCCAAAAATGACCCACAGATAGGATTCAAAGACGGTAGCTCAAAAATTACGCGTTTGAACGGCAAAAATTAAAACCCATGGCCGAAAAAGAATTTAGGGGGGCGTAACAAAATGCTAGGGAGGGGCAATACGTACAGAGCGGTTTGCTAAAGGACGCAACCGTTTTGGCGCAACCCTTCCTATCGAAGAGAGAAAGAGTTGCCAAAAATTAGGGAATAATGCGACAAAAAAGAAATCCTAGGGTTAGCCAAAAAATGGTAGGTGTGCAAAATGAGACCTTGAAGAGTTCCTATCACAAAAAATTTAGGGGGTTCTTCAAAAAATTAGGGTTCCAAAAAAATTTAGGGTCTCAAAAAAAATTAGGTTGCTAAAAAATTAGGGTTCTCAAAAAATTAGAGGTTCATCAAAAAAATGTTAGGAATGTTAACCGGAGAAAATAAAGGAAGCGAAAATTGAAAGCGCCATAGGAGAGACGGAAAGGGTTGAAGTCGAAAAAGAATAAAGTACCCGAAAAAGGTCAGAATAAGCAAAAGAAAAGGTCAAGGTAAACAAAAGGTAAAAATATATTGGGACTCAAAAAGAGAAGGTAAAAGCGCAAAAGAGAAGGTAGAAAGTCAAAAAAAGAAAGGTTCAAGGTCAGGTAAAAAATTTTGGCTCGAAAAAGGTCAAGGCTAAGGTTAAAATCTGGCGGGGGTGCGTCATTTTGACATCGTATACGAGCTGCAGTTTCCCCTCACTAAAGGACTAATATAATGAACAAGAAAGAAAAGAGTAAACCCAGCAAAAAATCATTTAACTATAATTAAATGAAAATTTATAAAATATAAAATAAGATTATAAATGTATAATAGTATAATACGGATATAAAATTATAATTATAAGGGCTTAGCTCTCAATAGAAAAAGCCAACAAGTCCAAATAATCGCAAAAAGAACTACAATAGCTAGCAAAGAGGAAAAAATACTAGTTGGAATTCCTGGCAGGCAACATTTGAAATAGTGGCGGGAAAATATGAGTGTAAAAAAAAAAATTAAAAAGAGAAGGAAAATATAATTTAATTGATATATGGGGAAAGCTGCGAAAGCACAGGCAGTGGGGACATAATTAGATGAGATAATAAATATTACTATATTTATATAATTATAAACAAATTATATAGGGTTATATATATATATAACTAATAATAGGTATATATTATATATATTGTTAGGAATAAAAATATATAGAGAGTGGATAAATAAACTATATACTGCTAAAACTACAATAGGAATAGATATATAATAATATATATATATAAATTATTTTAAAGGTAATTAATCAACGGACAATGTAGAAGGCTGGCGAGACCACAGGAAGAAAATCAGCAAGGAAGGTGGACTTTTAACGCAACACCCAGATAGGGAAGGAAGAAAGATGAACTCCAACCGCCACACCGCAGAAATATACCCAAAAGAAAAGCGGGGGTGGGTTCCGGGTAGACCGGCTCCCGCGGAAGGAGAGAAAGAAGATAGGTCCTAATCCCGTAGAAATTAACCACACGGAAGGCGGAGAGACCGCCGACTCAACTGCCATCGAGCTGCTGGTATTACCCTTGGGTTTCTTTACTGTAAAAAAAAAAAAACAAAATTCTGAATCCAGAATAGCCTCTATTAGCTTTAACGAAGTAGACGAATTGAAAAAGGTCGCGTTCTAAGATAGTGCCTTCGTACGTCATATTACTATAATTATTAACGAAAAAAATGTTCTTTTTAATATTTATTTATTTTTTTTGGTAGAAATAAAATGTTAACAATTTCCTACCAGCATTTCCAGAAATGTATTCCTTTTTATCCCAAGGTAGCGCGTTGTAGTTTTTAGACTATGGGATAGAGTGGCTCTTCTAAAAAAAAAAATTGAAGACAAAGATACAGGAGGCTCATAGATAAAATCAGTTGAACGTTACTTGCCATAGAGCTAATATCTCTAATATTAATTTTCATAACAAATAATTTCAATTTTGAACATATTACCTGATAACACTGAGGATAAAATAAAAATAAACATGTTAATGTTAAAATTTACATTAAATTATATATAATTTAAATGGTTTTCAAATTTCCATTGAAAATTTAATAAATTTTAATACTTTATAAACTTGTGTACACAAGTTAAAGTAATAACAAAGTTAAATAAATTGAATTTTAATAGAAAAGAACAAAGGCTTGCCTGATAAAGAATGCAGTTAAATTGCTGACCAAGGAAACTTCAATTCAAACTCTTCTATTACATCTAACTCTTCTTTATTGTGTCGAAAGTTGGACAAATTAACCACATAAGAATAACTTTATATATATTATGGAAAGGAAATATCATAAATAAATAAAAAAGTACTTACTAATAGTTAACAAAATAAAAAATAAAAAATATAATGTTAAAACCTAGTTCAATAATTTCACTACTATAAACTAACATAGAATTACTATTGTACGTATCATAATCTCGTCTGCATTCCGCGTCTTCTATAGTCTCTATATTACTTATCTTTCTTCTTATAGATCTATTTCTTCTTTTCATTTACTTATTAAGCTTCTTGTTTCTCTGTTTACTTCTTCTTCTTATCATCTTCTTTTTATCTTCTTACTTACTCTCATTCATATACTACTATTGTCAAGTAGGCTTAAATTTTTCTATTTCATATTTATTTTTATCCTTACTTCCCGAATGGGTTCAAATTCATTTTGGGGTTATGAAACCCTCATAAATGAGTTCTACACTATTGAAGTCAATTATAAATACCACAAATTATGAAAACCACAAGAGGACTCAATGCAGCGGATACCAATAGAAATTCTACTATAGTATCATTTGTATGAAACTATCGTACAATATATCACAACTCTAGGTATACTCTATCACTTACTACTCATGGCCCTAGCTACAAAATAAATACGCTAATTAGTATCAATTATCTCATTAATTCTCTTCTAGCATGTTACTAAAACAATATAAGGAAATATTATACAACCTATTTAATCTCCATCCTAGGTTTGTATAGTGACATTTAAGGACCCCTACCTTACCATTTAACACTAAATGTAGAGGACCTCCGGACGCAGCAAATATACCTATAAAGACTTATTATAATCAACCCATTAAGGATAGTAGTTGTATATGAGAAGTCCACTGATTAACTAAGTAAACTATACCGGTTATACTACCAAAAATAAAGTAATATAAATATGAGTGGGAGATGGTGCAACCCTGCACCTTTGAGTTTAAAGCCACAATATCATCGATCCATATCTCAAAAAACTACAATAGCTACAGGGAAAATGAATACATTGTTGGAATCCTGGCAAAATTTTATTGCGGAAACCGTAAAAAAAAAAAATTATAGTTAGCTATAAGCTTTTAAAGAACAAAAAAAATAAACTCAATGTACTATAAAAGTGGAAAAATAAATAGTGGTCTATTTTTTTTTTATTTAGCGCACGGACTATAGCCATCTATCGTAGTAGTATATGAGTCATAAGCCAGAAAAATTAACTCGGTACCTATTAATCTATCAAACATATATAAGTAGATCACAAGTATTATCTAAATATTCATCTATAGCTAGAAAAATGAACTTTGGTTGTGAATATACATTACACATAGAATTAAAGCTCAATCGAGCTTCCGTCGGCTTAACTACAGGTGCAAAACTAACTTATGTGTAATGCTTTGCAATATATAAAACTTAAATTCAAACATCACCTAAAATCATCCTAACCTACAAAAAACATATATATATAGACCACCTATATATTAATAATTAGGTTAGTAATTTCATATGTATGGTCACGCCTGGCTGATATATGCCTATAGGATAAAAGATTAGACTAATTGCGTTAGAAGAACATTATACCTACTACAATCATCTTAAATATATATAACCATCCACCACTAATTGAATTACCATCGGTGTAAAAGGTATTACACGGCATAAAATGTATAAGGGGGTTAAGGATGCTTCAAGCTACCAGACGTGGATGGACCAGGTCAGTAGTTTAGGGAAGACAGTTATAATCTCTATACCGAATAGTAAGGACGGAAGGACACCCCCGTAGCCACGATCAACACAACAAACACAATATGGAAGCGAGGTGTCTTCGGAGAACACCCTCCCCGATGAGTTGGAGGAAACTTAATAAGAGTCCGTAATCAACCTTCCCGCGGTAGTTTTTCCCGGTGTAAGGCCTCACAATGTAATCCGCTCCGGAGCGTAGTTCATGCGTCAGCGTTGAAGAATTACTACCTTGAAGCCGAGAAATTTGTTCTCCTAGGTACACAAATAAGAAGATATCTAATGCAACACCATCTAATAAGACGAATAGGTACTACAGTTATCCCTTTAACGTGTGTGAGATATGTCATATAGACAATTAATAACAGTCTCTACAATAGAGCAAAATGTCAAGTATACATGATTACTTAATGGCTCTAATAATTATTTAAAGATTTTTGTGATTTATGTATCCTTCTTCTTCTATCTAGAACTAAGCCTATCTAACAATTTACCAGGATTCCAATAAAGTGGTAATTCCTTTTCGCTGTAGCGGTATTGTTAGTGTTTGAGGAGTAGCAATATATATATACTATATATTTTTCTATTATTTTTATTTTTTTTCTTAACATTTTTATCCCAAGACTAAAATTGGACCAGCCTATCTCCCAATGTGAAGGCAAATGCCCTATTCCGGTGTCTCTTCGAACTGACAGCTCATTGTTATGTTATTAAGAGAGATATAGTATTCTGTCTTTAAATCCAAAATTTTCTGCCCTATAACCTCAAATAATATGACCGGTGTGGGCTATATATATATATATATATATATGATATATACCTTAGGTAGTGAGAACTCACTTTATATATATATATAGCTAGTATCACCAAGATATATATATATATAAGTATAACTTTTTTGGGAATTACTTTATAAATTTTATAAGCTAATATATTCTTAACCCTTAGTTTTAGTAACACTACCGGGTCGATGAAACACTTTAATGCACACGGATAGGAAAGCATGAATAATAAACTGATATATATAGGATACCCGGGACATAGTCACCTGACGAGCAAAGCGGCGTGAGAACAACCCGTACGGCGCCGGCATGGCCAAACGTAGTGTCGGCCAGTGTAGAATGCGATCCGGCATAATCACTCTATCCAAAAGTGGACAGTCGAATGCTCACGACTATCTCTTTGAAAGAACTTTTATGAGTTTATATGCGGCTAACACTCCAGACCAATTTCTTAACGAATGTACATTAAGATCGAAACTCATAAATTCAATTATGGAGGAGTTCAGGAATATGCCTGTAGTAAGCAACCTGTGTAGGAAGAAAAATTTGTAATATAAGTCGTCTGGCTAAACCAGATCACTCAAGAGGAATCACGAATCCATAAGTCAACACATATATCTCGCATAATATGGTTACTTTAAATCTACTTCTATAGCCAAGCTACCAAATGGCGAAAGAGAGCCGATTTGAGCATTGTTTCTGACACGCTACTCCTTTCGATCAAATCAATACCGAAGATATTGATTTAAATATGATCACTATAAACTAAGAGAACATTCTATGAGACATCCAGACTAGATCTAAAGTAGAAGAAAAAATTGAAGCTGTGTTCTAGCCGTCATGTGCACGTGCAGCACGAATACCAAAAGACCACTATGACATGATTTCTACATTAAAACGAACACAAGATCCAAATCGACTCATACCATTAGAAATCAGAAGTAAAAATCACAAAAAAGGTGAGTGAATATGCCTAAAATTAAGCTTAGGTTGTAGAAATGACCTTAAGTGCACAGGAGATGACAGAATCGGGTCATGATGAAATTGCTGGAGGTCTAAGCATTGGAACGAACCAAAAAAAAAGAGAAGACCCTTTTCGTGGGGGGAAAGGAAATGTTAAGATATTGTGTCTCGCGCGATAAGTAGTATAATAGAACGAATTCAGCACACTTTGGTATATAAATAAGACACTCGACAAGGAGACAAGCAGACAAGCTGGCAATCAGTAATATGATTTAATGAGACAAAATAGTTAAGTAGATCTTAGAGAATTAGTGTTAACAGATACGAGTTATGAATGTAGGTACTTAGGATATATATGGTTGCAGTTAAAGTTGTTCTAATCTAAAGTTTTAGAATGTTAATCCTAATGATTTTCGTGAGTTCGGGTATTTGAGCACGTAATTAACGAGCATTAAGCACACGCAAACTTCTTATTCATAACTGTTTATTTATCATCTTATAAGCCGATATCCAGTCGTTTATACGGTTAAGAGAATAAATAATGGGAATAAACTATCTCTTTTCTTTACGTATAACGTTTGGAGGTGAGTTCAATAAGTGTGACGAAGATGTGGTATTCAGATTGTAACTGCAGGAAATAAATAAAGATTCATAAATATTATACAAAGTTATTCCTTTAGTTACAGTGGTAACTATATCCACAAGATGCTTCACCGTCGCAAGAGGTACCTTCGGAGTGACCTAGAAATAAAGGCAATGACTTGGTGTACATAATTTGTTCTAACCGTTTTTTTTTGTCTAATTTATATATCATTTTGTTATGCCTTTAGTATTTTGTGTTGTTTAAGTGTCGGTTGAATGATATGAGTGCTATGATGTTTAAGATGCAGTAATTTGCACAGGCGACGGGCTTTCGTTATTATAGGACAATATTTACTAACATCCTGCGGACTATTAAAATCTAACTTTGCTCCTAATTGAGGATATACCACCTCATCTAACCTAACCCCTAAACCTTTTTTATCTTGTCTTAGAGACAACAGTATGCTAGAATTCATTCCCTCTAACTGTTTAATAAAAGTATAACCATAACTAATAACGTATAATTCATAATTTCCGTAATCTAAAGGGTGGAAGTATAATGGCCTATGTTAAAATAAACACTCCAATGATATACGATTCGTCTCTTAGAATAATCTTCGAATCCTCCAAACTTCGACGTTCTAAGGATGAGCTTATAAAAATATATTTCTATTCCTTTATTGGAATATTTGATTACATAATCTGCTACTGGTTTCTCCTAACAGACAGATTTTCACGCCTTTATTTGAATATATCTTTAATTATCTACTGTATCTCATAACTATGAACTGTTATATCATTAACTCAATCCAAAATACTGAGGTCCTCTATTTAATATGGGATTTCAATAGTACACAACACATGAATATTGATTATTGAAGAGTAACCTTCAACATATCATGATTTTTTAAGTTAGTATGCAGGAAGAAGAGGCACGAATCAATTTAGTATATTAACTTACAACTGATAATGATCGTTGATGAGCAGCTAATTAATAAAGAACCACATAACAACACGTTCCGGATCGTATCACTAACCAAATTCTTGACAATACACACTTGTACCTATGTTTCACACTGTTATCTACTTACTCTCTATAAATTAACACCAACTATAAACGTCAATCTATTTTAAGGTATAATCTGACCACAACCTTAATATATATCTCTTAATTTTAATATCTATTCTCTTCACAACAGTCCATCCTGTCCCTTAAACACGTTTTTTCTTGGCACTTTATGATCGGAGCCGATGTGGGAGACCTTGACGCTGCTTCTACGCGTAAACTATAATTTGATAATGACTGATTGGACTCTGTAGTGACGCTTCAGCTATCTGCCTAGTATAAAGGTTTGGGAGCTGTATAGAATCACTGATGGTTAATGAGCAGTTGTTTATCATACTTCTTCGACTAAATCTTTCTCTCCTCATTAATCCATGTGTTCGATCGTTGCAATTGGTTCATCTGGTTCACATTCTAGGCTTAGAGACATTAGTGGTACATAAAGGGAGTGACAGCAAAAAATTTCTCTACTTACTCCTATGGGCATAATAAAAAAGAATGGTTGTCACTAGAATAATCGTTGCAGGTTAAGATATCACTTCGACGAGCAAAGCGGGCTTTCATCAAACGGAAATGCGCTAACTGTTATTTAAATCCTATACCTACTGACTAATTAAAATTTTTACGGTCCTTAACAGCAAAATTCATCTAAAAAAAGCACTTCTTTCGTTCTCCTTTCCTCCTCTTATTCGTTTTGATGCCGTTCTGTTCTAATTTCTCCAACTAGGAAGAAGGCCATTATCCTCTTCGGCCTTCATTTTACCTCTAAACTCAACCCTAGAATGATTCTGCATTTCCTCCTCCTCCTACTCAGGTGTCTCAATATGCCTTTGCCTGTGATTACTATTGATCGCGTGCGGGTGCATGGGCCTTTGAAATCTATGAACGTTTAGTTAGAAGGCGGTGGACTACGGATGGCATTCCTTCACCAGTTGTTTTGAGCGGAGTTAAATGTGCTTCCGTACTGGCGCCCTCCTTTCAATCGTTCAACTAAATATTCTCTAGTAAATGTCTAAAATACTTATAATCACTTAATCCCTCAGTGTTGTGAAGGACAAGCACGCAAATGTTTAATCAGCCCCGAAAAAAGGATAGCCGCTCTGAATCTTCTATACTATCACCTATAAGGCTTCTCACTTATTGTATTATTCTTAAATCTAATATCTTTGAAACCTACTGCTCAACTATCTCATTAAATTACGTAGGGATCATTCTGGGATTATCTCATTCACTTCTTTCGATCGCCAGTACGCTTTCGGCGCTCGAGGTCTACTGG
This sequence comes from Trachelipus rathkii, assembly GCA_015478945.1. Lineage (NCBI taxonomy): Eukaryota > Metazoa > Arthropoda > Malacostraca > Isopoda > Trachelipodidae > Trachelipus > Trachelipus rathkii. The sequence goes on along the minus strand of JABUQX010128991.1, from coordinate 5,271 downwards.
CGATATACTGTCCTATCTTACTGATTTTATTGGTTTTCCGCCCCTAGGAACTATGGGGAGACTTGCGTGGTTGCGCTTGACATATCCAAAGCATTTGACCTGTTATGGCAGCACGCGTCACTGCTTCCAAGCTCCCTTCCTTTTGGGTTTCCTCCTTCTCTTTGCTTACTTATGTCTAGTTTCTCTCAAATCGCTCATCAATATCGGCTGGTGTTGACGGGGCGACTTCTTCTTCTTTTCTGTCAATTTGTTGGGGGTTTGGTTGTCTCGTCAGGTTCTTTGCTTTGAGTTCGTCCTTTACTTTATTCTTACTTTTCATTAATGATCTTCTCACCTGCCAATCTAACTCTATCCAACTCATATGCCGATGACCGACCCTTCATTCTTCAATCATTTCAATTCTTCTCCTTCTTTACTTCTAGAATTGCCTCTCGTCTGAATCTTTCTGATTTGCTTTTCTCGCAGGATCTGGATAGAATTTCGCTTTGTGGTGGAGTTCTGTCGTCTAGACCTTGTCCCGCAAAATTCGAATCGTGCATAGAACACTCACATTCTAAACAAACCGTCCCTTCTCCGTACGTGAAAATACAACACTTCACCACTGGTGGTCCTATCGGTTACTTTGCGATCGTTCTCTCGAACTCTCCTCGGTTAGGACAATAATAAGGATAAACATCCTTTGTTGCACTATACACAATCTTGAAGCAAGAGAAGATTAAGCTCTTGCGTGAAACCACATCACAATCGGAATATTGCTTAGCGGCAGGAAGGACACTCAAAAACTAAGGAAGGAATTCCGTTTTATGTTGTCTGGCGAGATTTGTGTTTCCTCTTCTTCTCAGGTGACTAATGAAAATTTAAGAACTAGGCCTTCAATCTCCGCCCTTATCTGGATAATCTACAGCGTCCGCAATCTTGCGGCGTGAGTAGCTATTAGGTTATTCACCCAGGCTTTTTGACAGCGTCGTAAGTCTAAAGGTAACCTAAATTAAAATACATTTATAAAAAGACTGTTCACGTATTAATATAATACTTTCCACGATTCATAGAACTTGACTCACTCTATCTTTGCAGCGCTTAATGAATGTTTTGAAGTAGTATTTATCTTACTTTAATTTCTGATATAAGTAACCGCAAGGTGCAAGAATGCTCGAGGGAACTTGGAATAACTACGGAACGTAAACCATCACACCTTTACGGAGCGCCTCAGCGTAACAAAAGGGGTTGCTGTGTCTGCGCAGAGTAGTTTTGTGATAAGATATTGGTAACTACAGGCTATACGCTGCGGTGCTTTTCCATTTCTATACCAATGCCAACCTGTAATCATGTTCTTGTAAATTCTCTACCCATCTTCTGTGGATTTAACCTGTCTGATTTATTATCTCCAACTCACTTCAAAAGCTTATGGCGTTCTGATTGCTCCATCCTAGCACCGATCGAGATGTCAGAATCTCAGTTGGTGAGCTTTCTGGATTGACCGGGTGTGTAGTGATACGGTGATCCTCCCGACGCAACGATTGAAATAGCTACTGCACGGTCTGATCGGGGTGTGAACAGACAAAAAAAAAAAAAAAAAAAAAAAAAAATATCAAGGCAGACAGTTATGGATGACTGTATCGAGGAAGCTCTTTCAGATGTATTTCAGCAACTGAAGATCCATGGTGCCATGGGTTTATACTATGATAACTAAAAAATTACTTTTCTCTAGCTTTTGATGAAGAAATCAACGGGACTAATATGTGATGTTGCGCCTTAGTATAAGCATTTCTATAAGGAGAATCGATAGATAATTTTACTGTCTTTGAAGATACAATTGCCTAAATCTGAAGATGTCATATGCATGATGATTAAAAACAAGGATGAGAATCAGACTATATTTGGAAAAGGAAGAATATGTCCTAGAAAAATCGAAAATTATAGATTTATAGCAAACTCATTTAAGAGAAATATGTTGTATGTACCTGTTAACGGAGAGCTACCGTAACAATGCACACGTACACACTAAATAACCATAATTTAATAAGCAACTGTATTAAATCTATAAATCCTGTACTACAATATATCACTTTGCATTATATAACAGCAAGAAAGGCAAACTGTGTGGAAAAACTTAGATATGCAGTCAAATGTTATGCTTACGGTTGAATTAAATGTGTTAATAAAATAAGAGCAAAAGAGTATTAAACAGACGAGAATTCAAAAAATACTGTGATTTGGAATATGGTAACTTTGTTTCTTCATATGAGAGGTCGTCAAATGGGACTTTTACTTAAAGGACAGGTTCTTATTAGATTTATAGGTAATTGAAAAAAGCGAAATGATCTAATTTTAGACAAGGATAAATGAAAGAACTAACCTGATTGAAAGAACCCCTATATTTGACCAACAATCTGAAAGCTATTGATTTGCGCATTTTTAGGTTGATTTAGCTGAGCATCCGTCAAGTGAAAACTAAATTAAAACATAACATAAGTGGCCGGAAGTAGAATTAAGTCAGTAATTACGAAAGGTGCATGCAAATATCTCGAAGTTCTTAACACATTTATCAATAATATCGATGATTCGCGTTATCTCAAATGGGTATTAAAATGACGTGAGTATTTGTGAGAATGCAAAGAACAACTGGAGAGTAAGAGTGTGATTGAGTGAACCTTGGTCCATGAGTGCTGTAAAAGTGCTATTGTTTATGGCCATATTTAATACACTTTTGTAGTAAAGTAGACTAAACCACTAGAAACGCCTTCACAAAAGTGAAAGGTAGTTACTGACAGTAAGTTTAATTTACATTTTTAGTGTAATAAAGTTAAATTATCATCATAGGTATAGAGTGTCATTTATCATTGGAAGAGCGTAGTTCCTAAAATGGGGGAAAAATGAAAATAAGGTTCAGTAAAAGTAGTAGAAAGTAGGAAAGAACAACCAAAGGCCAGTCAAAACAAATTCTGACACAATGGGAATACAGATCCATGAACACCTACATGACAAATTATGTAAACTATTTCCCCCTAGCTAAAAGAATATTGCAAAAAGTTATGTATGTTATGTTTGAATAATGACATTAACAGATGTTGAAATCAAGAAACACTAGCATAAAAGATGAAACAATTAAAGCATAAAACAAGATAAACGAAAAGGTAGAAATCAGCGAAATAAGTTAGAATTCAAATTTGAAGAAATTCGTATGTCAATGCTATTAAGGAGCACAAACAAAAGAGTCTATTACTGGGAAACAGAAGTTTATGCCTTTGACCAGGGTGAACGGAATAAATCTCAAAAACAGGCCTGCAAAAGTTATCCATGAATGGCAAAGGTAAATTAGATTAATGTGTTGTAAATAGATATTGTGATATACATAGAAATATATTAAAATATAATATAATCATTTATTAAAAGTAATTTAGAATGTCGTAAATATGAGTGTATGGCGCAATCTGAACTTCAAGTCTGTGTGAAAAAAAGATTAAGGCCAAGCATGTATGCAAATATGAGTAATTGGCAACCCCGGATATAGAGGGCATTAATTAATGATTAATTTTTAATATGTAATATATCGCATCCAACTATGGTTGGGCGTAGTTGATGAGTGATGAAAAGATGTTTCTTTTCAATCAGACTCCATCTTATGCTCAAGACTTGAAAAATAAATGAGCAGCACATCTCGTTAGATTAAGGGCTCTGCCTAGTGAGTTGGTGAGGTGTTAAACTTGAGTAAATATAATATTAAATATAAAAATATAATATATAAATATATATTAGGAATAAAAAAACAGATAGTAATTAATAAAATATTAATATATATATAATATATGATATATAAATATATAAAATATATATATATAATAGAATAATATATATAGATATAATATATAGAAATATATATAATAATATTATATATATATATAATTAGTTATTTAATTTATGATAAATAATAAATATATATATATAATATATATATATATAATAATATAATTAATAATATATATATAGGTAAATATAAATATATTTTAGCGTTATAATTATCTAATGATAATTTCATTTTATGATGTTAGCTCACAAAGTGAGGGAAGACAAATTAATTAAATTTTAAATTAATGCGAAAAATAATATACAAAATTTTACTATGTTTTTAATTAGTTTAATAATTATAATGAAATAAATCATTTGGAAATTTTTTGTTTAATATTTATTATTATTTATTTAACTTTAATATTGAATTTTATGATTTTTCTCTAAGTTTAGAGTATTTTGATTTTCCGTGATTTATCAATACAATTAATGATGAAAATTTACACACAACTCGACTACTCGATTAAGACGGCTGGAGACGAACCCAAGGGTTAAGATGAACAATAGAGTGTCAGAGGGGAGGAAGGTCCCTGCAGAATATGGTCCTAACTCCAGGGAAAATGAAAAAGTTACCTTAGACACAAAGGTAATACAAAGTTAGTATTATATTATTAAATTTAATTACTATAATAGAGATTATCTGATAAGTACATATATATATTATATATAATATATATATAGTATATATATATATATAATATATATATATATATTAAATATTACTATATACTATATATAGTTATACTATATAACTATAATATAATTGTTAATATTTATAATGGTTTAGTGTACAGAGCCCACCACGGTGTTGCTCACAAAGCAGCCACACGTGGCTGAATGTAAGTAAATCACACGATCCATAGGGGTCCTGGATACTTACAGGTATTTTCATACTGTCAATAGGAAGATTTTAATAAAGAGAAGGATGAAAGTAATTCAGTCAATTAAAATAAACAAAAACTAAACCAAAATATTTACATCTATGGGCAATTTTATAAGTAGTCCATTAGTTTAGATTAACGTAACACAAGACTAAATATTATCGTGAAGTAATATCAACTTGCTTCTGTGATAAGGCACAAAGCAAAAGAGCAGCATAAATGTATTTTATAACCTAGGTCTTAGACATAAAGTGGCGAAGATTGCGGATAAGATACTTGTAAATAATCTTTTGGTAATGTATTATGATCCGTAAAGTAGGAAAATGACGGCGGCGAATAGATTCCAGCTGGGAACAATCAATGAAGATATGGGGAACAGATTGCGGAGTATGACTTATTTATGACGACAGATTTGCAGATGTGTATGGTGAAATATGAGGAGAGCCCCGTAACATATAGTGTGTGAGTGATATTGGTGTGGCCAATACGGAGGCTGCAAGTATCACTCGGTGAAGTTGCTTTCGTCGGTTTAGAGGATGACCAC
>JABUQX010128990.1:42500-45019 GCA_015478945.1 Trachelipus rathkii | reverse complement strand
AGATCTGAGTGTAGTGGGATTCTGCTGAGATCTAATGAGTCCGAGAAGGCTATGTGCCCGGATGGCATATATCCTCCCCGTGTTCTGAGGGGGTGTGCTCCGAGCTGGCCCCCGTCCTCGATCAACTCTACTCTCTAATGCCTTAATACTATGATACATTACTCAGTTGCTGGAATAAGAAAGCGCGCATCGGTATAGTCGCAAAGCCGCAATCCCGAAAAAGGGCAGCCGCTGCTTGATCCTGTCTAACTAGTCGTCACATATATTGAGCTCTCACTGTATCCATCTAAGATCACTTTTGAAATCTCTTAACTCTTCATTTCACCTGGATCATCTGGAGTCCTCATTCCCTTCCCTTTGCAGCATCGATCAGTTGGCTTTCGACGTCGACGGGTTCAAACTTGGTACATAATCCACTATCTTACTGATTTTATAGGTCTGTCGCCCCTTAGGACTATGGAGAGTCTTGGTGGGTGGCCTCGATTATATTCAAAATGGGCTGTTATTTGATCCGAGTATGGCATCGCGTCTCCCTGACTCTCTGAAGCTCCCCTTCCTTTTTCTTTCGGGCTTTCCGTCCTTCTCTATGCTTACGCATTGTCAAGTTTCTCTGCTGGATCGCTCCATAATCAGCAACCTGTTGATGTGGAGCGACTCTTCCATCCTGCCTGGTTATAATGTGTGGTGTTCCTCAAGGACTCTGTTTATCTCCCAACCTATTCTTACTTGTTCCCATCAACATTTTCGCTCAGCGATGGTACTTTATCTAACTCTGCTTCACTCTTATCGCCGATGACTCAACTCCTCCATTCTTCCACCTCATTTCAAATTGTCACGCTCGCCCGTTTTATCAGGCATTTCTAGAGCTGCCTCTCGCGTCTTCAGCTTTCTGATTCTATACTTGCCGCCTGGATGGGATTTCCCGGTGGAGCCACCACACAACCTTCGTAGAAAATTCAACTTTAGAATAACTCAACATACTGCTGTACATCTCCCTCTCAAAAAACACCTCCTAACCTTTCCTATTTTTTTGCGACGCGTTTATTCCTCTAACGTCTTCAACCTGTTGACAACCATACATTCTTGCGTCTGAAAATAAACAAAAAAATTAATCTTTGGCAAACCTCATAGTCCAACGGCTTGCTAAGGTGGGCCTCAAGAAAGGAAAAACTGCAGAGTTCCTGTTCAGAGTTGACGGGAATTTTTCTTCTTCTGCACAGCTACACTCCAGTTATATAAAGGGCCTTAATCGCCCTTTGTTCTATGGAGATACATGTTTTTCTCACATCTGGGGGGCCTCGGCTCCCACCCTTCTATTCGGATTAAGAGTTGATCTTACAGCTAACGAGACACTAACTTAACTGCCCCTACTCTTCGTAACCTCTCTTGACCCTTATCACTCGCGAACCGTGACGTTGGGCGCACTATCCTCATCTTTCTATAGGTGCTACAACGGTAGATCCTCAGAGGAGTTGGCCACTCGCATTCCACCATCCATTTGCCGTCGCGCCTCCAATAAAGGGTGGATCCATGCTCTACGCATGCATTTTGCTTGCGTGAGCAATTGAAAATCCCAGACTCCTTCGTTGTGGTGCACCTCCTTCTTATCCAAGCCACTTCTGTTCTGTGGAACTCTTTGCCATCTTTCTAGTTATTTCCTACTGTAATTTAATTTCATTCCTCTCTATTAAAACCCACGTCCTTGCGCACACCTGAGAGAATTTGCGTATAGGCTGGGTTGGTGGGGCCTTCTTTTTCAGGCTATTTTTTTATGACCCCCTCCTTGAAAAAAGGGCCCAGCCCGTGAGTGTGTGATAATCTGTAAAAAAAACAAAAAAAAAAAAAAAAAAAAAAAAAAAAAAAAAAAAAAAAAATATATATATAGATATATACTATATATTAATATATAATATATATATATATATATATATATATATATTATAATTATAGTATATATATTATATATATATATATATATATAGTAATAGTATATTATAGTATATATATATTATATATAGTGTATATATAATAAAAGTGTTCACAAGATTGTTATCTAAGTTTTAAATTAAATATTTCCCAAACATTTACCTGGGAATCCGAATGCATATGATATTAGCTCGGTTAAATCAGTCCCTGTTGACCAGATTAGGTAATGGCAGTTCCTGACAATAAATGAGCATAAAATAAGGAACAGTAAACTGTAACATACTTAACTGACATGGAGCAAAAATGTTAAAAACTAAGTAAAATGGTAACGTTTCTAATATATATATTAATAATATATAAAGATATTTTACTAATTAATATAGTATATGTATATGTTATATATTATATATATATATATATATATATAGTATATATATATATATATATATATACTATATATATATATCATATAGTATATATAATATATACTATCTAAACTATATATATATATTCTATTATATATATATATATATATATAGTAAATATACTATAGTATATATATATATAATATATATATACGTACTATATAATAT
>JABUQX010128990.1:10000-40000 GCA_015478945.1 Trachelipus rathkii | reverse complement strand
TCCTTAATAATTCTTTTTTGAATTTATTTCGTCTCGATTATTCACCTGGTGTGATGCGATATATGTTTTCGTTTAACTCTGCGAAATTTGACTTATAATTTTCAATATTCGTAACTCAACATGCAAGGATATATAGAAACGCATTGACTACATTCTCTCATATATTATCTTTTTTTAATATAATGAATATGAAAATGATTCTATCCTCTCGTACGTATGACCATCCTGTCTTTTCCAATTTTAAACTCTTAGTATACGTCAATAGTAGGATATTGGGTATATAAATTTCCAATAATATTGTAATTTAATTATAATATATTGTAGATATATTAGTATTGTGTATGTATCTTGGTTTTTCTTTTATTCTATGATCGGGAGGTTTCTATTTCTACAAACTTGCATATATAATAATTCATATATAATTTATTTATGACTTAATTTACCCACTAATTATTTTATATAAATCCCATTTCTAAAATAAATATTCAGTTTACTGTGAGGAGCTATTAACTTCTACCCTGTCCTTCAATCCTAACATAATTTAGTTCTTTTTCTATACTATAATTATATTATTATTATAATTTATTATTATATAATTTTTTATTAGAATTTCTATAATATTTTTATATTTTGAAAATATTTAAAATATATTTTGTTATTATTAATAATTTTATATATTAATATATATTATATATATATTTCTAATAATATTTTTATTATTATTTTTATTATATTATATTATATATATATATATTATTTAATTAATATATAATATTATAGAGGCAATTATTATACTATATCAAATAGAACAACTTTGTTTTTTAGAATTGCAATAAATAGATTATGATTCTTGAAATTTAAATTTATTAGCTTTTATCTTTTAATTTGGTTATAGGTAATATATTTTCATTGATTCGGGACTTAAAACAACATTATTATTTATAATATTAATAATTCTTCTTAACATTTTTATTCTATTTTTCTGCAAATGGAAAATATACAAATAGTAAAAAAAATAAATTTTAAACTCAATATCTGCATGAAAAAAGTGAAATAATTAGTTTTTTTTAAATAGTTATGCATTATAAGGTTGAGGAAACCCTATCCACTCAAAGTGTGGAGAGTTAATTATTATCTATATTCCGGGGGGGGGCAGTCTGTCACACTATTATGAAGGTTTTCCCAGTGTTATTAAAAAAAAAAACAAAAATGTTCTTTTTATTTTTTCCTCTTTTTTATTCGCAAAATAAAAATTATGAAATTTATTACATCAAACAAAATCAATAGTGCAAATTCAATAAAATCCATAAAAATCATTTCTTTAGGAGTTCTCAAAGGTCTTAAAACCAAAATAACTATAAAATTTAAAATTAAGTAGTATTAGATATTATACTTATACTAAGGATAAGTGATAGAAAAAAATTAAAATTCCTTGTAAGACATGTTCAGAATTCAATTTAAAAAACCACACACACAACCACAATCACACGCAACCACATAAAAAAACTAGGCTGTTTAAAAATTATATATATTATATATTATAGTTAATTTGTCATATTGAAATATTTATATTAGATTCCTATAGATCTTATTGGGAAAAAAAGTTATATTTATTTATGGTGTGAAGTAAAAAATAATATAGCTGATGTAAGCCTTTTTATTTATTCCAATCTTTATAAATAATTTTATGATATAATTTTTAATAATATTATATATTTTCTTTTTTTTTTAAATCTCCCATGATCATTTATAATTTTTAATAGTTATTTTAACTAGGTGCAGTTTTCAATTTCAATAGATTTAACTATATTAGTTATTAATATATTATATGTATATATATTTACTTTTATTTTAAGACCAAATGGGAAAATACCTAAATTTTCCTCAACCCAGTAGTTATATGAAGATAAATTTACCTTCTTATTAACTTGATTTTTCATTTATAAGTATTGAATTTAAGTGAGCCTGAACAGATTTGCTCCTGATAAACCACGTGATCTCACATTTTATTTAGTATGATTTTATCAAACCAAAGGTAAAATAATTCTTTTAAAAACATTACATATTTAATTGTTATATTTTGTTAGTTACCAATATCTTGTTTTACTCAATAGAGCAACACTATTTGTAGATATTTTTATTGATTGACCATTAGCTGATATAACTCTGAAGGTACAATAGTTGTTTGATATGTATGTAAAGAACCTTGTTAATAAACTCTGTGTTAGAAATAGACCTGTTTAAGGCACCTTTGACGTTCTCTTAAATAACTTATTATATTATTAATATAAACTAGTATTTAACTATTATATATTTTTTTATATACTCTAAAAAATTTTTTTTAAATTCTAATAATTCAATAATATTTTTATATTTAATTTTATATTTATTTTATCAGACTTAAAAATATAAATATTTTTTATATTTTTGTTTCAGAATTTTCACGAATACATATTTTTTTGTCTTTTATTCCCTCCCCAAAAGGGATTATCTACTTATGATGTATATAGTATATATAGTTATATAGATATTATATAGGGTAAGAAGGGGGGGCCCGGATACCATGGGGCAAAACCCAGGGGGGGGGGAAAACCAAAGAAAATGTTATATTTATATATTAGAGAGTTTTTTTGTAGAGGTTAATAGTGATACTTCTCTAAGTATTTTTTCACTTGTTTTTCGTGAAATTTTAGGCTATAATACATTTTATAAGTATTGTAATTATAATTTTCTTGTGAAAAAGAAAATGTAAAATGAGCCCCCCCCCAAGGGCCATTTTTTAAACACCCAAAAAACCCCCCCACCCCTTTCAAATCTGACACTTATATTTTACTTTATGTCCCATAATATTGGCTTTACAAAGAATTATTTCACTTCAGCTATTTTTTATATTAAACCTTTTTTTAGTTTATTGAAGGGAAATAACTTTCTCCCCCGGATGGGCCTAGTACATATACCGTACCACTACATTATATAAGGGTTATTACATAGGTAAAAGTATAAAAATATTTTTTTTCCCTCCGCTCATTCAAGATCTAATTAGGAGGAGTATAATTCCTACAAGATAATAATAAAAAATACACCTAACAGGGAGACCCTACTAAGGGGGGTGAATAAAACATTTTTCCCGACACTATTATATTTTTATGTAGGGGCTCAATCTCCTACTAGTTTATAATATGGATTTGGTAGTAGTAGTGATATACAATTTATTTTTCCTAATTTTTATCCCGTTTGGGGCTACTCACATCTACAATGACTAGTTGGTATAGGAGGGGCTATTTTTTTTAAACACATAACCCCCTCCTAAGTATTATTTTTTTGCCCCTAATATTTACTATTAATAAACTATATATATACCACCTACAAAAATCCAATAATAGTGAGTGAACCCTATTATAATAAATTTTTTATCTATATTAATTTTTATTTTTTCTTATTTATATTTTCATTCTCGACCATACTTTTTATATAGTCATGTTTAAATGATCCCCCCCCCAACATTATATATTCCCTCATGTTTCCTTTCCCAGGAACAATTTTATTCCATTTAACTTTTGGAACCCTCCCCCAATATTACCTATACCCTACCCAACTTAGGGGTTTACTTTTTTTTTTTGTTTTATTACCTACCTTAAAGTCCCGGGTATTTCAGGTAATTTTATTTTCCCAAGCCCACCTACTACCTATTCCCCAAACTAATATTATAACTGAAAATCACATAAAAATCTGTCTAAATTTATATCAAATAAACTCACGATAAATAAAATGTTACAAAAACACTCTTACTTTTAATATTTAAACTAACTATATCCAATAAAATTTCTTTTTATTATTTTATTATCCCGTCTATAATCCCTTTTGATTTTTCATCGAAACTATTTTTTAAAGAGCAAATTTAAAGGCGACAACTCTATTATAAACTAATCTGTAGATTATAAATATACCCGAGTTTAGTTTTCGTTTTGGGATCTATACCTATATACTAAAAAACGACAACTCATTTAAATATTTGTCTATTTTATTACATTTCTTGTACCATTTATGTCTATTATTCTACTTATTATTATTATTATAGATACATTTTAATTCTTTATTTTTTACCTACCCAGCGTCTTACAAATAAATTATTTTAAATTAGGTAATAAAGAATGGTACTTTTATATTGTCCTAGAACACTTTTACCTATTTTCTTTTACCCTTATTCATTTTTAAATTCTTTCATTATATTAATTTTTATTTCCTTTTTCCCCCAACCCACCCTACTCATTATTAAGTAGCCTCAACTACCTCTTTATTTGATTACTATTTCGGCCATTCTTTTTGGAAAAAATAAAAAAATGAAATTGGTTAATAAACTTTAGGATGCATTTTTTCAAATAAACCTTTTCTTTTCCCCAAAGCAATATATTAAATTATTTTTCTTTAAAGTTATTTTCTATTTTTTATATAATTCTTTTTATTTTATGTTTACTATATATATTATATAATCACAAAAAATTACAGATAGCCCATACAGGAGAGAAGGAAATACATTGGATTAGGAAATACCTCAAGGCTAAAATTTAACGATAAAACTAAATAAAAAATAAAAAAAAATAATAAAAAAATAAATCTACAAAAACTCCAGCATTCCTACAGGGTATATAATGTAGTAAATACATATTATGAGAATCCTTTAAAGAGATGTGCAGGTGGGGTTAGAGAGAAAGTGTTGTAAATACAAATAACTAATAATAAAGGGAATGTGACGAATAGCTTTTTCTTCAATATGTGAAGGGGAAAGGAGGAGCATCCGTAGTCCGGGTTTTTAGGTGTAACCTTTTAACTACCAGCCAAAGGACAATAGACGAAATTTTTTTATTTTTATTAGGCCTTAGCGATTTTTAGTGATAATACCCTCCCTTTCCTTATTCCATTTAAATAAATAAATAACTCTTATTTAATTATTATTCTTCCTATTATTTCTTATAAAATTTTTGTTTATAAAAAATCATAATTTTTTATTTTTTTGTTTTTTTTCAATTGTTTAATAAATATTCATATTCATTCCCCCAAAATATAATATAAATAAAGCTAAACATATAATTATTTATTATACATCAAAAATGAAATATTTAATATATTATGTTAATACTATTTATTTTTTGTTTTTAGTATTTGTATTTGTATTGTTCAATTACACGCAATTGTAGCGGGCTCAGAAGAAATTCGGTAACTGTCATGGCAAAGGGGAGTTCCACTACCCGTGCAGGGGAGGGCGCGTGGTATTCGGCAACAAATCCTCCCGCGAACACCCAAATACCAAAGATGCGGGAAGGCGTTCCTGTTTTATATCCCCACACGAGCGGGCGGGGAGAGAATGAGGGCGTTCAACCCACCTAAGTATACCCCGAAGGTCTCGATTTTCGCAGACCCTTGACTCCTCATCCATCTGTTTTGCGCGACATTACACTTCACCCCTCTCAGAAGATAATTCGATTAGTTAAATTATTCATTAAAACAGAAAAGGGCGACCAATTTATTCTCTAGAAAGATCTCCTCATTTTCTATCTTAACGACAAATATCTCATCGTCCTATAAAAATGTGCGTAACTCTATCATATATGGCTCTCCCCGGTCTACACCACCAGAGTAACCACCATGAACCGCATTCAATAACTCAAATTTTTTTTTTTTTGGGTGGGTGGTTCAACCCCACATACCTATCTTTTCACTTCTTTGCCGAAAGAATTGGTTGATCTAGTAATAATTTTATGTCACTTAATTGCGATCGTAAAATTAGTAATTTGTATTTATCTCTTCTTATGTTTTCAACAAATATTTTTTGTACCAAATGTATTTCATTTTCTCACTGTTTTTTTATTATTTTATTTCACTTTTCTTGGAGAAAATCTATTAAAACATATTTTCCTATTAAATAATCACTTTTTAAATTATACGATTCAGGTTCAAATCAATACAGAGTTAAGCTTAGACGACACGGATAAATGGCTAGAGCTAACACAATAGCAAAAACCCACCCCTACATACACAGCTCAATAAATTTTTTTATATATACTAAGCAAAAGATACTTTCGCATATTTTTAATAATCTCGGATCCTGGAAGGTATAAAATATGTATTAAAGAAGATCTTTTTTTTTTTTATATTATTATATAAATTAAAAAAAAAACCCCGATATTCCCACTAAATATATGTCTATAGTAAGGTTAATAAAATTGTAACCAAGTCCTCATAAAATAAAAAATATATGAGGAATATTTCGAAAATTAACATTCACAAGAAAGGACAAAGTTTGTTATTCACGTGTAACAAGTAAGAATCAAAGAGGAATAATCTCCTTTCCTTTATTATATTTTTATATCCACTTTCTACCTACCCCCCCAACTTTTTCACCTACTACGTCATATATAAATTTAAAATATTTTATAATAACCCCCCAAATAAATCACTATTTTCGTAACACTGTGTATTTTACGTTAAATTATACATTTTTCTATTATTTTCATATGGAAACTACAATAAAACGTTGCATCAATGCTATCACGATAAAATCAAGCATCATAATACTTTTTTTTTTAATTTTCATTCTCAATATTAAGCTTATTTTTACCTGTCAATTTTTGCCCATTTTTTTTAATAAATTTTTTTCACTGAAATAAATTGATATTCATTTCGCACTTTATATTGTATATATGTAAACCCTTATCTCCCCATAATTATATACCTTGTTTATTTTCTTTATTTGTTTATTTGTTTAGTTTTGAATACACAATATTTATAAAATAAACTTAATAAAAATTTTATATGATTATTAATATCTTTTTTCTTTCTCACTATCCTATATTTTTCATTTTTTTATTACGCTACATTTCCAAACATTACTTTAATTTTTACGTAACATTTCATTATCAGAGCGATCTTACAATTTTTGTTGGTTTCACTAGATTTCTTTATCCAACCAAAACATTTCTTACTTTAACCCTCAACTTATTAATATAAACAGGCACCCTTGTTTTTTTTTCATTTTACCTTACCAAAAATTTTTCACATAGGGGTTTATTCTTTTCAGGCTATAGTATTTTTTCTAATACAAAAAAACTCCGACCCCTAGAGGCATATTATTTCTTTATTTATATTCTTAATAGGGGGGACAAATATATATATCATTTTATCACCTAAGGCTGCGAATACATTTTATCCCATATAATAAATAATAACATATAAATAACACAAATTTTCAATTTTTTATATAAATAAATATATATAATTAATTTTTTCTCGTTTGTAATAATTAAATAAAATATATATGGCATAATATATGATTTTCTTAACCTATTACTATTAATATTATTTTTTCGACCTATAATTATTTATATATTAAATTTTTAAGAGTAGGATTAATAACCTTTAATATTTTTTTTAATTGGGCCTTTTACACTTACCAGAAGTAATTTGCCTCATTCATATTTAGGAATAATATAATTTATTATAAATTAAAACCTCTATAATTTATGATATTATAAATAATATATATATCATAAATAGCTTTTTAGTTTTAACATACAATATAAACCTTTTTTCTAAAAAATTCCAATAATAATAAATATTTTTATCCATCTTAAACCAATAATAAATTATTTTATTTTTTTATATCGCATTTATGTGTATATTTCTTATTTATTATATAATTTTAATATTAATAATATATATATTATTTTAAATATATATTTTATACATATGTATTTTTTTAATATTAATTATTTAATAATATTAATATATTATATTATTATTTATAGTAATATATATATAAATTATAATAATAATATTAATTATATATTATTATTTAAGTTATAAAATATTTATATATATATATATATAATTAATATAATTTAATATATTATGGGGTATAATGAATTAAATATATCTACTATATTACTTTTATTCTTTTAAATTATTGTTATTATTAAATTATAACTACATATATAATTTTTTAATCTAAATTAATTAGTTAATAAAATATATGAAAAAAAATAATATATTATATTAATTTAATTCATTATTTTATATACTTAAATATATTTTTTATATAATTATTATTTATATAAGTGATTAGATAATCTAGGATTAAAGTGGATTTATTACTGTGATTGAAGAGTAATTTAAATATTGTGAGAGTAATTTTGACAAGAGGCTGTAATAAGAAAGCTTGCAATTTTTTCTCTTTCAATTGCAACATCTGTTTTCTTGCTTATGACTGACTTTGAATGAATAGTTGGGGTTTGTAGTGTTCTAATGGTTATAATTTATGCGTTTAAATATTTATGTATATATTGTGTGCTATCATCCTAGGCCAATTTAATTGCACTACCCACCCTTTTACCATTTACAACTAAGAATGCCACTATAGTTTGGGGGTGTAGTTTCTATTTTCTTTTTTTAATTATATAATAATAATATTTAAAATTATTTTATATATATTAATTTTATATATTAAAATATTTATGTTATAAATATTCAATTTTTAATTATCTTTTTGTTTTATTATTTAATAAAGAATAAAATATATATTTTTATATATTTATCTTTAATCATTGAATCTGGGGGGGCCTTTTTCTTTAGTCCGAAGGCGATTGGAGGGGTCCCGTGAACCTCTAGGGGGGATTTTCGACTACGACGAGTTCTCACTAAAAGGTATAAAGGGGGCGGTAGCTGGGCTTTCTTTTGCGTCATTATCTTCTACTACTATTCTGTTGCCGATGCAAACAGTTTACTCACACCTTGACCAGCCCTTGGGA
This sequence comes from Trachelipus rathkii, assembly GCA_015478945.1. NCBI lineage: Eukaryota > Metazoa > Arthropoda > Malacostraca > Isopoda > Trachelipodidae > Trachelipus > Trachelipus rathkii. The sequence goes on along the minus strand of JABUQX010128990.1, from coordinate 31,199 downwards.
AAGAAGTGGGTGAATATATTGTACTTTTCACGCACATCGAGCACTTTTTTAAAGCTGGAATAAAAGGATAGTAAGCCAACATTAAAAAAAGGGGGAGAGGAAGAGTAAAAATAAAGAAAAAAAAATAAAAGATAAATGAACAAGCAGAAAAAATGGATATAGTATCTTATGAGGAAATCGCTTAATTTGAGCCAATAGGAAAAAAAAGAAATTCGTGACGTCACAAACTTAGATATATAAAATCAATATTAATTTTACGAAGTAAATCGTCTTATTTTGGTTGAAGAATAAAATCAAAGTAAAAATAAAACTAGATTAAGTAATCCCTTTTGATTCTTTAAAGGAATTTTATTTATTGTGAGAATAAGGGGGACCCCGGGAGGGCCCAGGTAATTTATTGCTGTTAGTAATAACAACAATAGAATATTTTTATTTTCAATAATATATACATACTAAAACGGGTTGTCGTCATTTATAAAATATTCTAAAATATTGGGGTATATAAAATAAAGGAGGGCCCCTTAAAGTATAATTTTTTATACAATATAGTGTAAACATAGAAATCAAGTTGTTTTTTATTTTTTTTTTTTTTTAAAAACAGATATATAAAAGCAAAATCATTTTCGAAAGTTTTAATCTTCTTCCAAATTATTTAATTTTACTTAATTTATTATTATTTCATACTTACTTCTTTTAATTTATATAACATTGAATTAACTATATAAGTTATTTATGATCCAAAAAGGTATTGTTGATTTTATTAATCGGCATTACTATAAACAATACATATTTGAATATTCTGTAAACTAACTGAGATGATAGAGAATGTATTACTTGTATATTTGGTAATAAGTAACGCTATAAGAACAATGGGTATTATATAAACTTTTGGTTTAAGATTTTATCTTATTTTATTAATAGATAATCTATTTAAAATTAATAAAAGGGGAAATATTATTTTTATAATATAATATATAATACCATTGCTGGAAAGTTTGTTTAATAAAAATTATTATATATATCTATAATTAGCAAATTTTTTTTATTTTATTTTTATATATTTCCTTTAATATTTATAATAATAATAATATAATATATATAATATATATAAAACTGGCTCAAAGTAAAAAAACAGGGAGTTTGGTGTGAGGGAAATATATATTAATTTAAGTAGGGGCGAAACCGCGAGTAGGTGTTGGGGAGAAGGTAATTTTTCGGGGGGGGTAGTTCTGAGTATATATATATAATATAAAAGTCTGAGTGGGATAGAATTACGCCTAGGAATACTACTGAATTAATTTATAGTGTTTAAATCCTGTTATTATTGGTTTTTTTTGTGAAATAATGTATACAGAAAGGAATGACATGCCATCTTCACGGTTTCACCTCTTTGAACAATTTTATATTATAGACTGGGGGAAAAAAGTATAATCCAGATGGTCAATTATCCATAATAACTATTTGGGGTAATCGTTGCACAAATCAAATTTCAGAACTCGTGATGATAAGAGGAGGGGGTTTCTAGACTAAGGGTATTTCGGCTATATATAACATTGCGATACAATCTCAATGTCTCGGAATGCGCAAACAATTAGCTCTCGAGACCCTCAAAAGCTATCGTGTAGAATGAACACAATCTTCTCTATTCCTTTACCGAACGATTGGGTTCCTGACAATTTCCATCGCAATTCTTCCACACGATGTTCCACAACCGCACTCAACTTTAGGTTTTCTTTCTATTCTCGGATTTTTGGAAATTTGGTGTATAAATCATTCAATGATGCTGGCGGTAATTCTTGCTAAAGGTCATCTTAACTTTTGCCTGGAAAAGAAGCCCGGCTGAATGAAGTTTGTCATTCTTTTCTCTATAATCCACTCTAGGACGATTATCAAGCTCATCCTTCTCTCCGCCTCCTTATCAACTCATCTCAAATTCATATAATTGTCTGGAGCATCCTCTGGTTGCAGTGACTTAGTACACATAAAAGAAAAATCGAAGCAGGTGTCTGAAGGTTGATCTTCTCTCTTCAAGTGGTGACTCAAAATAAGGTATGCCGTCTTGAACAAGTGTCCGGGCTCTGCTCTTTAGACTCTTATCACTCATCGCACCCGGGGATCTATACGGCGTACAACCTTTCACTCCTTCTCGGTAGCAACGCATTCATCTAGCTGTCGGTGAAGAAGGGGTAAACGACAACCAGTCAACAATCCAAGCTATAAGGCCTGTCGCTGTTAATCTCTGACGTCTTAAAGGTCTTTGAATTTAACAAGAAATTTGAATATCTATAAATTTTCTAATCTATATATGTAATTGGATTGCCCTGTCAAGAGAGAACCTTATGTTATATAAGGTGATAATCTGTGCAGAGGTGTCCGCCTTCTCTCTGCTCTCGGTCCGCTATTTTCAAGGCATTTTAGGAAGTGAAATATAATCTTGCCATTAGTCAGAACTAACATACTGAAGTCGTAAGCTTCCAAAAAAAGGGATCTAGCACAAATGGTCGAATTAGCTTAATTGGTCGACACGGTACATGCAAAAGAAAAAATATGAGTTTTTGCGCGGCGCGAACGAAATTTTAGTTTTTAGGTGTTAGTAGCTAGGTACTTCCTCCGTCATACGCTCGAGGATTACAGTATAGATTACGTATAAGTATTATGTTGGAATTCGTAATTAGCACCAAATACTTAATAATCCAAATAACCTATGTATTTTTTGTTGAATACACATATTTTTGTTCGTATCTCCTCCAAATGCAACCATTGCCGACTTCACAAAATTTGATACACTTTATTCTTCACAAATAAAAATTTTGTGCTGCGACAAAGATTATAATGCTCTAAAACCCTCCCTAATCTATCTCTGGATTTTTATTTTTTTATCACATCCTCCTTCTTTGAGTGACACACTTCTCAATTGAAATATCACGTATCCACTCCATTCTCTATGTGTGGATTTTGCTAGATATTTTGTTGAGCGTGCAGTTATTACTTTTTCTACTATATGTTCGACCCATTACATCCTTTTCCTATTCATTTTGCCAGAACTACTATCCATTCCATCTCCTGTGTATTCTTGTACTCCCCCAACTTTTTTACGTCTTATTATAATCTTTACGAGTAGTCATCATGCTGTCCTATCAAGGACTTATAAAAGAGACCCAATAATAACACCATCAAGATAAATGACAACTTTTATGATGTATCTCCCTTGAGAGATAACAAACTCTGAAATCTCTGTCTAGATACCATGAGTAATATGGATAATAACAGAAAAATCATGTTGTTTTTTTTTTCATTCATCTCTATACTCTTACCAAAATTTGTGTTTGTCGAAATACTAATATGTCGTTGGAACATGAATTCTATTCCAGCACAAACTCTATTAATAACTTAATGTACGTGTGCTTTCCAAAGATTAATTTCCTACTATTATAATCTTTGTTTCTCTCAATCCTATTGCTCTTTATTGTTTTCTCTCAATCTTCTTCCATCTGTTTCTTTCATTTTGTACTTATCTGCTAAGAGAATTCTTAGGCGAAAAGCAGCAAAACAAAACAAATAAAAAGCTTAATAAATTACACCTAAGAATAAAATGATAACTTTAACTTATTTGTATATTGAGATAGGGTTAAGGGCCCAATAATTGTTATTGTAAAGTGAAAATTTTGCGACAAGAAGTTTTCACAAAGAACATAAAAATAAAAGAACTTACATTATTCATTGATACATTTATTTTTATTTTTTATGATAGTTATTAATGAAATAATATAGAAATATAAACTTAAAAACAGTAGTTTATTTCCCCCCGGAAAATGTAAAAACGTAATAAACCTATTTTCTTTTCTTCAAAGGTTCCATTTTTAATCCTAATAAAAGCTTATTTACCAGCAAATATTTTGTAATGTAATATAAGGACTAAATGTCTTTTATCTAATCAGGCGCCACACGGATTAATTCGGGAGACTACGGAATCAAAAGAACGAGTTATTTATGATTCCCGCAGAATGTAAACATCCGTGGGATGATCTTACATAAATTACTGAGGAAAAAAACTTCAAGCTGGTTATCAAAAATCATTAACGTACTTACGGAGACCCTAAAAGCAAAATGATTCTGTCGTTCAAGAAGATGCATATCCATATCTTTTCCCTCAATCCTTTACATCGAACATTCTTTCGCTGTGGCATTTTGCCAACCCCTAAATCGCCAACTCCAACCCCTTTGTCTTTATGCCTCCTCTTTCCTTACCTTAACTATTATCTGTCAATTATAAATTTCCCCCTTAAAAACTTTGTAGGATAATTCCTGCGTGTCTTAAACTTCTGACTAATATTTCTGACATGAAAATGTTTGTTTTTCATTACTTGATCTCGATTATATGTCGACTCACAGACTATGATTTCAGAGCTCAGGGGTTTTCCTTCTCTTCGCGCTCCTATATCAACTAGAATCAATTAAATTAGTTATTTGCTAGCAGCTCTATTCAAGAAGCTTTTAACAGTGAAAAGAGAAAATCGAACTATTGATGCTTGTTAATAGGTGTTTTCCTCAAGTCTTCTAAAATTAATAAGAATCTCTATCGCTTTGCACTCTTCAAAGTTGCCATTAATACCCTGACTCAAGTACTTATAACAATTGCCGCAATCAAACAGTACAAACCATTTCACTGGCCATGTCGGGGGTGACGCGACGGGCGAGTTCACTCCTGCGCATGTTGCATGAAGAAGAGTGAGACAAAGTGAAAACGAATACCCCCATGTTCTAACAATCAGCGAGGAACGTACTAGTCTCTGTGTCGCTTTAGAGTCTCTGGAATCTTAATGCATTAAGTCTTTGTAAAATAAAATTAAGGAAATATGAAGATTTTTAAAAATAATCTTAATGTTCTAAATCTTATTCTTTGTGTGGTTGCCTGTACAAGGAGAAACACCGGGTAGACTCAGTGTTTTATCTTTTTGCTTCGCGGCTTCGCTCTTCCTGTGCTCTCAGGTCCTGTGCTCCATTCAAGCAATATTAGTGAAATCTAATTTTCCCGACGGTAGCGCGGGTAGAGCATCAAATCAGAAAGGCCTCTCTCAACTAAAAAAGGACTAGGCCCAAATGAGTCGACAGACTAAATGAGTTACGACACGAGCATGCGAAAAAAAATTTCCCTGGCGACCAAGGATAAATTAGGTTAGGTTTAGGATTGTGAAGGCTTAGGTTAGGTTTTAATTTTATTGGTTATAGGTTAAGTATAAAGGATTATCAATAGTATCATGCTATTATTTTGCTTCGCGAATTTTGTCAAGTATAGACAGAAGAATACTAAAAATAAACCAGATGTTTTTGATTACAATAATGGTACGCACCATCCTTGACCCATCATAGGATTGTAAGTTTTTTTCCAATGAGCAGGTCCTGGGTTATTAATTCTAGTTTTTTAATATTTTTTTTTTTATCAATTTTTTTTTTATTTTGTCCTCCCTATCTTTTTTATTCTTCTTTTTTATATATCCTTCCACAAAAAAAATAAGTCATTGACAAAATTATAATATTAATTGTACTATAAAAGCAGTAAATACCTTTGATGCCTTTTAATTGAGCAATCTTTTATCTCTCAATTTTATCTCCCTCTCTCTGTAACTTCCCTGCTTTCTTTCCCGGTAATTCTATGGAAGTTGTTATATATAGACGGTCAAAGTATATGCATTAAGGCAATCACTATTGTGTTGTTTATCAAGGTTCTGTTCTATCACCCGATTCTTTGTCAGCTATTCATCAATGACTGTTTAGGTGTATGTTTTTTATTTATTCATTCTTATGTCAGCGATCCTACCTTTCAGTAAACAATAACCTGATACTAAGAGGTTGGTCTTGCAGCATCAACTGACCTATGATCTTTCGAGTAGAGAGAATGAGAGAGAGAGAGAGAGAGAGAGAGAGAGAGAGAGAGAGAGAGAGAGAGAGAGAGAGAGAGAGAGAGAGAACCTGATACTAAGAGAGAGAGAGAGCAGCATCAACTGACCTATGATCTTTCTTGTATTCCTAATCCGGCAGAGAGAATATGGAGGTTGTCAAAGCCTCAATAACTTCGTTCCTTTATTAGTCTATTCAACATAATCTTCCAGACAACCACATCTTCTTCGAAAACACACACATAATTCAAAATTTTCTCTGTCCTTAAATATTCTTGGTATATTCTTTTCTAAAGATTTTTCAGAAAGATCACATTTCTTTTCTTACTAAACAAGATTTTAACTTCTTCACTCCACCCCAATTCCTTGAATTTTATAAGAGAGTAATTCACTATTTTATAGTGTATATGCATCACAAATATTTGCGGTTAGCCCTTGACCTTGACCGCGACCTTTTTGACCTTCACTTTTGGCCTTGACCTTTTTGGGCCCCAAATTTTTACCTACCCTGACCTTTTTGGGCCTTTGGACCTTTTGGGCAACCCAATTTTTTGAGAACCCAAATTTTTTGGTATAAACCCTAATTTTTGGCAAATCTCTAATTTTTTGGTTAAATCTCTAATTTTTTCGGAGGTAACCCTTCGAAGAAGGGAAAGCGCCAAACGGTTGCGTAAACTGTACGTGTCCCCCTAATTTTTTTCTGACCAACCCTTTGGTCTTCCATGGGTCACTTTTGGCCCACCCTTTTTGAACTGTCTTTAGGGGCTTAGCCCTTTTTTGATGTCTTAACCTTGTTTGACCATGATATTTCGCCCTTGACCTTGCCAGATACCATGGGTCAATTTTGACTAGGGACCGACCGGGGCCCCGGCCCTGGCCCCGGCCCCGGCCCTAGCCCTGCCCCGCCCCGGCCCTGGCCCTGGCCCCGGGCAAAACCGGGGTTTTCTACCGGGGTTAACTGTAAATTTACACTAAATAATAGAGGGTTAAATCAAACAAAATAAAAAAATATTTTTAATTCCATTACTCCTTTGTTATAAATTGATGCAAAATATATAAACATACCTAAATATAATCAATTTTTTTTGGTATTTACTATGATTTCAAATTAAAATTGAGGCCAAATTATAATTTTTCCGAGTTTTTAACATAAAAATATTCGAAATTTTATATATCAAACGAATTCGGAAAAGGAAATAAATATAATTGTTAAAATATTAATGTATTTATTTATTTAAAGTAAATATCTTCAAAAAAATTAAATATTTTCCGAAATCTCTTTTCAAAATTATTTATTTAATTGAATTAATATATATATATATATATATATATATATATATATATATATATATATATATATAGTAAAGTATATAGTATATATATATATATATATATATATATATATATATATATATATATATATATATATATATATATATTTTTTAGAGAGTGATTTTTTATGTTTTGTATTTTTATTACTACAAAAATAATAAACACAGACACTTTAATGAAATAATGCTGAAAGTCATCTTAATGTACAGTGACTGACTCTTTTCACCATCAGTACTAGCACCGTTATTTCTCTCTCGATTTTTTATTTTTCAGATACTATTTTTATGTACCATCTGCCAATGTGTAGTTATTCATTAGTACAAAGCGATTCGATGCGATGACCATGTGATTGAGCGCTGATCATTATATTGCCCATGATAAAGCTGAATTTGAGCGTCCCGGCTGTTGACCCATGTCCTCACCTATATAGCTTATTGCGGTATCGTGTGATATACGCCAGCTAGGCCTGTTGCGATGTTATTGATGACGATTTTTTAACGATCAGCAATGGCAATTGAGGAATGGTGTTATTTTCGGGAAAGGTGAAGAGAATTCTTTTCGTTTTGCTAAATGCTTTTAAAACTATTGTGGATGTAGTTTGTTGGGAGGCAGAGTACGATGATATGTGTATAGTTTTGTGCGAATGTTGGTTTTCTATATATAGTAAATTGCAAGTAATTGTTATTCCATGTGATTAAGGTATCGAGGAAGGGTAAAAGTTTGTTTGTAATATTTGCCATTAAAATGAAAGAAGTTATGTTGTAATGAGAGATTAATGAGATGTTTTAATATATGAAACGAGAAGGCCAATCTCTCATTACAACATAACTTCTTTCATTTTAATGGCAAATATTACAAACAAACTTTCAGCCTGAGTATGGGATCCCCACTGTCTCCCATACTCAGTAACATATATATGGAACTAACAGAATTTTATCATATTTTACCCCACCCTTTATTAAACAATAGTTTATGGATTAGATATGTAGATGACATTTTTGTCTCCCTCCCTCACAACACCAACCCTAATGATGTCCTAAACTATATTAACTCTATTCATCCTTCAGTTCAGTATACGATAGAAATGCCTTCCAACAACTCTATCCCTTCCTCGATACCTTAATCACATGGAATAACAATTACTTGCAATTTACTATATATAGAAAACCAACATTCGCACCAAACTATATACATTGGCTATCTAATCATTCCCCAAACACAAAATTAGCTGTTCTGTCATCTCTATTTCTCCGTGCTTTTCGTATATGCTCTCCCCCTCTTCTAGCACAAGAAACTAAATACATCCACAATACTTTCAAATCACTTTACTATCCTGAGTTTTTCATCACAAAAGCATTTAACAAAGCAAAAAAGAGGTACTATAGCACCTTTTTCCCGAAAAATAGCAACACCTCCTTTTTACCAATTCCTCAATTACCATTATATTCGTTAAAACAAATATTACCAAAAAATATTACCCTCATTCCATCAAATAACATCACCTTAAAAAACATTCTCAAACCCCAAAACGAAAAGAAAATCTCCCCCAAAGCTGTATATATCACATCCTCTGCAATACTTGCAATAAAACATATATAGGTGAAACCATAGATTTGCAAAGAAGAAAAATCAACATACAGATGACCTGCACAAGGACAGCATAAATTCAGCTTTAACAAGTCATAGGCGTAACACAGGTCACTCTATCAATATCAACAATATAAAGATGATCAGAAATATCAATCACACGAACCATCACAAAATCATGGAATCCTTTTGCATTTATAATAGTAACAACTACAATAAGCATCCCGGTGAAGTTAAGATAGATTTTATACAAAATGAATATCTGAAAACATCAAAATATTTCAACAACACCATGAAGAAAATAGCAGACCAACTGAAACACACTTGAACTGATGAAGATCAAGAAAGAAATCCAGTCCCTTAGCCTGAATAGGTCTCGCGTGTCGGGACGAAAATTAGCTTTCCTTTTTAAAATTTATTTCATTAAAAAAAAGTGTCTTTAACAATGTTTTTAATTTGTGTACATTTAGTAATAAAATGAAGTGACAGTAAAGCATAATACTAAAAAAGAATCCAAGGGCTTCCTCTCTAAGGTAAATATATCACTACGACAAAGTAGTTCTTAGTACAAATATATATATATATATATATATATTAATACAAATATAGTTATATATATATATATATATATATATATATATATATATATATATATATATATATATATATATATATATATATATATATATATGAATATAAAGTGCCTGAAGATATATTTATATATATATATATATATATATATATATATATATATATATATATATATATATATATAAATATATATAAAATATATATATATATATATATATATATATATATATATATATATATATATATATATATATATATATATATATATATATATATATATATATATATATATATATATATAGTTATATATATATATATATATATATATATATATATATATATATATATATATATATATATATATTTATTTATTTAATACAACTTATTCTTCTAGAAAATAAATTATTTTCTAAAAATTTCTTTCGAAAATATTTATTTAATTGAATTAATTAAATGTATTCCTTTTTTATAATTAAAATTATTAATTAATTGAAATTATATTTAATTTTCATCCTAAGTTTTAAGACTTTCAGTGTTTTTGACTTACATTTCTAATTTTAGCTAACCCCGGCCCCGGCCCCGGCCCCGGCTAAATTAGAGCAGCCCCGGTCCCCGCCCCGGTCCCACGCTAATTTTTTGCCCACTCGTGGCCCACCCGTCACATATTTCGTTCCTAACTTGAACGTATGTATGGATCTATCCTAACTTGAACACCTACACACACACACACACACACACACACACACACACACACACTTACACTTATACACACATTCACTATGACACTTATACACACATTCACTATGACACTTACATTTACACATAGACACACACACACACACACACACACACACACACACACACACACACACACACACAGATTTACTTACACTCACACAGATTTACTTACACTCACACAGATTTACTTACACTCACACAGATTTACTTACACACACAGATTTACTTACACACACAGATTTACTTACACACACACAGATTTACTTACACTCACACACAGATTTACTTACACACACACACACACATCCATAGACACTTACACTATGACACTTATACACACTATGTCACTTATACTACATTCAATTATGACACTTATACACACTAATTCTGCACTTTCAACCATAGACACTTACATTTACCCATAGACACTTACATTTACCCATAGACACTTACACTATGACACTTATACACACTATGTCACTTATACACACATACACTATGACACTTATACACACATTCACTATGACACTTATACACACTTACACTCACCCATAGACACTTACACTCACCCATAGACACTTACACTCACATACATACACACTATGACACTTATACGCCCTTACACATCTTTGATGACACCTATCTTGATGGTTCATCTTTGATGGCTCAACTTTGATGATGCCATCTTTAAAGGTTCAGCATTATTGATGATTCATCTTTGATGACGTCATCTTTATCGGTTCATCTTTGATGACTCAGATTTATTGAGGGTTCAGTACATTTTGATGATTCAGTACATTTTGATGGTTCCCAATCACCGTAAGGGTCGTCTAGGAGTTCTCACTAGTGTTCTTATGCATAGATGAGTGTTGGTGAGGCCAAGTGAGTTAATGAGCCAATGAGCAATGAGCCACACATAGTGCCAATTTAGTAAACACATAGTTACTGAGTGTCATTCTCTTTTTTTCAGCTCTTTTCTAGCCTCCCTGAGCTCTAACAGCTCCTAACATGGTGTTCACTCCTATGCATAAGGTATGAGACTGATTGCGGATAGGATGCTTCCTACAGCGAGTTGTCTTTTCTAACACTTACACACATTCATACACTTACAGCCAAATACATCAATATGATACCATGGTTTTCATACACATATACCACACTTACAATACAATTACCACGGCGACACATTCACCATGACACTTGGCACACCACCACCCATGCAGACACACTCACACCACCCACAGACACTACACCCACCATAGACGTGTTTTACCAGGAGTTAGTTATTTTTAAGTTTATGTATGTGTAGTTTAGTTCATGTTCTTGTTTTCCCCTAGTTCATAAGCTAACCACCAGGGCTCAGCATGAGCCCCACCCGCAAAGGCAGCCAACCCCGCACCCGCAGGTGCGTCCCGCCGCGTCCCCGCCCGCCGCGTGCGCCCGCAGGCGCAATATTTCCGCGTGCCCGCCCAGCAGGCGCAATATTCCCACGCGAATGAAAAATATATATATACTATGAGTCATTCATTTTTATTTCATACTTAAACATTTTTATTAAAAACATTTTGCGATTCTAAAACTGTAACTCATTACAGACCTATTATTTAACTCATATATTTATTAACATTATTTTTTCTTTTATATTTTTTACTTAATACTTTTTAATTTATAAATTTTTAAAAATTGTATGTAAGAAGAAAAAACCAGAGTGTCTGATATATAAACATTTTATTTTACTACAATTGTACGAAATTTTATTAAAAACATTAACATTACATGCCTTAAAGCAGTAAATCAGTAAATCAATAGAGGTGTTACCTAACACCTAAGGGATTAGTATGCTTTTGTTTTACTGTTTTACTGCTTTAACTCATATGTTTTACTGCTTTAACTCATATATTTATTAACATTACATACCTTAAAGCTGTAAATCAGTAAATCAATAGAGGTGTTACATAACAACAAGGGGGTTAGTATGCTTTTGTTTTACTGTTTTACTGCTTTAACTCATATGTTTTACTGCTTTAACTCATATTATTTATTAACAGTGTATACGCATGTAAATCAGCAAATCAATAGAGGTAAGATAACAACAGAGTGACGAGCTTAAGGGAGTTTTACGGAAACCTCTTATTCTTCATTCTGTGCCAACTCAGTGGGCAGGTGGAGCAGCTATCACTTTAGTTTTGTTCATATTTAGCAACATTACATGCAGTAAATCGCAAGAGGTGATCAGCGACATGAGTTGCCTTTACCGCTTTACTGCTTTAATCATATACTTGACAGCTTTTACAGCCATCCTGTTTTACTGTTTTAATCGCATTGTTTTAACTCACTGGAGCTTTTTAAAGGACGTCCTTATAACATATCCTCGTTTATTTTGCTTAATATTTCTTCTTTTCCATCAGGAGTATTTCACTTTATTATTTACATTATTTTTATTTTTATATTATTATTATTTTAATTTACTTCATACCTATTGTTATTATTATTTAACGACACACATACACATAGAAGACACATTAGTTGAGACAATAGCAGTACCATGAGTTGAAATTATTTTTGTTTACTAAATACGTACATTATCATCAAACGTGTTATTTCGCGTTTTCTAAAACTTAACACGTTGACACCTGATTTTTTGCTTGCGTTCTATAACCATCGCTTGCATAGTTGTGTTTTGCGAAATTCTTATTGCGTATTTACAAATCGTAACAGTTTACACTGATAAAAAGATTGCAGTTTTGTGCTCTATTGACTTACTTTACATCTTTAGCCATGTAATAGTATAAATAATTTTTCTTCGCTACCAACATATTTTTGAAAGTTAAAATCATTCTAGGTCACACTGTTATCGCCCAATACTCAAAATACTAGATGCCATTGTTTATGTACATATCACGATAGTACTTGGCAGATAGAAATGTTGAAATAATCATTTTTATCCCTAGTTCTAGATAAGCCTTTACTTCGGGGTGATTAGCTGACACAGGTCGTACAAATCGATTCTTCCGGTGCACAACTGTTAGCCTGTCCGATAAACCTTTTTGCTGCTGTTCCAGTGAGAATCGGGTTGATTATTTTATGCTGGTGTGAACGTTTGTGAGGACGGCACATATGATCTGGTCGAGACTTTATCGTTCATTTACAGCATGTCTCCATTGTTTACTTAATATATTTATTTAAGAAAGTAAAAATAAGGATAATAAAAACTTTACTATATAATTAGAAATTTAATAATCATTAACTTACAATGATTTATATATATATATATATATATATATATATATATATATATATATATATATATATATATATATATATATATATATATATATATATATATATATATATATATATATATATATATATATATATATATATATATATATATATATATATATAAATCATTGTAAGTTAATGATTATTAAATTTCTAATTATATAGTAAAGTTTTTATTATCCTTATTTTTACTTTCTTAAATAAATATTTACATGTATGTTAAGAGTTTAAATAAACGAAACTTGGGCTCAGGATATGAAAAAACATGTTTTTTCATACCTTAAAACCAAAAAGCGATAAAATAATTCTCGACCAATCACATACGAGGTCATATAGAGATAAGGATTACTCCGTCCACTCACAAGAAAGGTAAACATTTCCTTCTTACCTGCTTAAAGGATCTTACCGATCCAGCATGTTTCAGTTTGAAATATATTTATAAAATAATAATAACATTGATTCTCGATTCTTGTCTATACTGGAATTACCTTTTGACCCAGTATTAGGCTTAAATCAGCCCTGGATACAAAAAAGGTTTATCCTAAATTTAGGCCTAAATTTAGGCCTAACGTAGTTATTGCACCACATTTTACGGAAAGAGGTCAGTTTGAAATATATTTTGACCTGGAATTAGGCCTAAATCGCCCCGGGGTACAAAAAGGTTTATCCTAAATTTAGCCTGAAGTGGTTATTTCAACACATTTTACAGAGAGAGGTCAGTTTCGTATCTGTAAGGAGTGCGGGTTGTTGTGTTTTCTCGTGTTGGATTGTCAATGTACATAGATAATAATAAAGAAAATCCAAATTATTTAAAAAACTTTGAAATATTTTTAGTTAACATGGAACGAATAATATAAATGTAAGTGAATAATTGTTATTTTTAAATAAAAACCTAGAATGATTTTAATAAAATACATGTTATGTTAGCAGAGAAGAACTTATTTTGTTATTTTTATACTTATTACATGGCTAAAGATGATGTAAAGCAGTAAGTCAATAGAACAAAACGTGGCATAGCTTGGTGTAGAGGGCTGCTAGGGGCTGCCTTACTGATTTACTGATTTATTGCTTTAAGGTACGTAAAATATATGTTTTTAATAAAATTTCATAAAATTTTAGTAAAAATTATTTTAAAACTTGATAGTTATAAAATTTATAAACAAAAAGTATTAACAGTTAATAATAAATTCTTTGTTCAAAGATAATGATTGATTTATTATAGAAGTTTTAAGAAACTTTGAAATAATTTTAGTTATAATTGAATGAGTAATATAAATGTACGTATTTAATTAAAACATAAAAATGTTTCAATAAATTATACGTTATGTTCACACAAAGAACTTATTTGATATGTTTAAACAGGGTGCGTGTGTGTGTGTGTGTGTGTGTGTGTGTGTGTGTGTGTGTGTGTGTGTGTGTTAAATAATAATAACAATAGGTATGAAGTAAATAGCACTAAGTATAATAATAATAAAAATAAATAATAATAATAAAATAATAAAAAGTAAAATAATAAAAATAAAAAAAAGAATAAAAAGAATAAAAAAAAAGTATTAAAACAAAATAAAAAATATAAAAGAAAACATAATGTTAATAAATATACGAGTTAAAGCAGTAAAACATGAGTTAAAGCAGTAAAACATGAGTTAAAGCAGTAAAACATGAGTTAAAGCAGTAAAACATATGAGTTAAAGCAGTAAAACATATGAGTTAAAGCAGTAAAACATGAGTTAAAGCAGTAAAGCAGTAAAACAAAAGCATACTAACCCCTTGTTGCTGTGTAACACCTCTATTGATTTACTGATTTACTGCTTTAAGGTATGTGTTAATAAATATATGAGTTAAAGAAAACATATGAGTTAAAGCAGTAAACAGTAAACAAAGCATACTAACCCCTTGCTGCCATGTGTAACACCTTCTAGTTGATTTACCGATTTACTGCTTTAAGGTATGTAATGTTAATAAATGTGAGTTAAAGCAGTAAAACATATGAGTTAAAGCAGTAAAACAGTAAAACAAAAGCATACTAATCCCTTAGGTGTTAGGTAACACCTCTATTGATTGATTTACTGCTTTAAGGCATGTAATGTTAATGTTTTCACAAAATTTGCACATTTGTAGTAAAATAAAATGTTTATATATCAGACACTCTGGTTTTTTCTTCTTACATACAATTTTTAAAAATTTATAAATTAAAAAGTATTAAGTAAAAAATATAAAAGAAAAAATAATGTTAATAAATATATGAGTTACAGTTTTAGAATCGCAAAATGTTTTTAATAAAAATGTTTTAAGTATGAATGAATGACTTATAGTATATATATATTTTCATTCGTGCGGGAATATTGCGCCTGCGGGCGCACGCGGCGGGCGGGGAATATTGCGCCTGCGGGCGCACGCGGCGGGCGGGGACGCGGCGGGTCGCACCTGCGGGTGCGGGGTTGTCAGCCTTCGCGCGGAGGGCGCATGCGGCGCCCTGATGGTACGCTTATGAACTAGGGGAAGACATCAATATTAGCTATGTTCTTTGGTGTAGGTAGAAAAGGCTAGAAAAGGTTAGAAAATGCTAACTCATAGTAGGAAACATCCTAGCAACTTATAATATACACCAATCGCAAGTGTCTATGGGTAAGTGTAAGTGTCTATGGGTGAGTGTAAGTGTCTATGGGTGAGTGTAAGTGTGTATAAGTGTCATAGTGAATGTGTGTATAAGTGTCATAGTGTATGTGTGTATAAGTGACATAGTGTATGTGTGTATAAGTGTCATAGTGTATTTGTGTATAAGTGATATAGTGTGTATAAGTGTTAGAAAAAGACTAACTCATAGTAGGAAGCATCCTAGCAACTTGTAATATACACCAATCGAATCCTCATACCTTATAACATAGGGGTAGACACCCATATTAGGGCTATTCTAGGCTCAGGGGAGGCTAGAAAAGGCTTGAAAAAAGTGGCACTCAGTTGGCACTATGTGGCACTCAGTTGGCACTATGTGGCACTCACTTGGCACTCATTGGCACTCACTTGGCACTCACTTGGCACTCATTGGCACTCATTGGCACTCACTTGGCACTCACCTGGCACTCATCTAATACTCATAGAATACTAATAGAACACTCCTAGACCATCCTTACGGTGATTGGGAACCATCAAAATGTACTGAATCATCAAAATGTACTGAACCCTCAATAAATCTGAGTCATCAAAGATGAACCGATAAAGATGACGTCATCAAAGATGAATCATCAATAATGCTGAACCTTTAAAGATGGCATCATCAAAGTTGAGCCATCAAAGATGAACCATCAAGATAGGTGTCATCAAAGATGTGTAAGGGCGTATAAGTGTCATAGTGTGTATGTATGTGAGTGTGTGTGTGTGTGTGTATGGGTAAATGTAAGTGTCTATGGGTGAGTGTAAGTGTGTATAAGTGTCATAGTGAATGTGTGTATAAGTGTCATAGTGTATGTGTGTATAAGTGACATAGTGTGTATAAGTGTCATAGTGTAAGTGTCTATGGGTAAATGTAAGTGTCTATGGGTAAATGTAAGTGTCTATGGTTGAGTGCAAGTGTGTGTATAAGTGTCATAGTGAATGTGTGTATAAGTGACATAGTGTGTATAAGTGTCATAGTGTGAGTGTAAGTAAATCTGTGTGTGAGTGTAAGTAAATCTGTGTGAGTGTAAGTAAATCTGTGTGTGTGTGTAAGTAAATCTGTGTGTGAGTAAGTAAATCTGTGTGAGTGTAAGTAAATCTGTGTGTGTAAGTAAATCTGTGTGTGTGTGTGTAAATCTGTGTGTGTGTGTGTGTGTGTGTGTGTGTGTGTGTGTGTGTGTGTGTGTATAAGTGTAAATGTAAGTGTCTATGGGTAAATGTAAGTGTCATAGTGAATGTGTGTATAAGTGTCATAGTGAATGTGTGTATAAGTGTAAGTGTGTGTGTGTGTGTGTGTGTGTGTGTGTGTGTGTGTGTGTGTGTGTGTGTGTGTGTGTGTGTGTAGGTGTTCAAGTTAGGATAGATCCATACATACGTTCAAGTTAGGAACGAAATATGTGACGGGTGGGCCACGAGTGGCCAAAAAATTAGCGTGGGCCAAAATTGACCCATGGTATCTGGCAAGGTCAAGGCCGAAATATCATGGTCAAACAAGGTTAAGACATCAAAAAAGGGCTAAGCCCCTAAAGGGTGGCCAAAAATTAGGGTGGGCAAAATTGACCCATGGAAGACCAAAGGGTTGGTCGAAAAATTAGGGGATTATGTGGCAATGTTAAAGTTAGCGATAGCAACCCTTCGAAGGGTTGCAAAATTTAGGGTTGCTGAAAATTAGGGGTTGCCAAAAAATTAGGCTGCCAAAAATTAGGGTTGCCAAAAATTTGCCTCAAAATTAGGGTTGCCCAAAAGGTCAAGGCCCAAAAGGTCAAGGGTAGGTAAAAATTTAGCCCAAAAAGGTCAGCCCAACAAAGTGAAGGTCAAAAAGGTCGCGGTCGTTGGTCAAGGGTTAACCGCAAAATTTGGCTCCGGAATTCTCTAATAAACTAATGCGCTATTTTATATTGTATGCATCACAAATATGGTGTAGCTCCAATAACTCAAATCTATTTGAAAGGGTGGAGTGTAAAGCTTTCCGCCCTATCAACTCTCCTGCTCTAACTGACTCTACACAGAAAAAAATTGTCAAAAGACCAGAATTCTATCAATCAAAGACCCAATGATGAATTGTTAAATCAAAGGAAATCACAAATATATTTTTCATTTGTCATATTATTTGCAAACAAACGTATATAAATTGTTAATGATAATTTTTATATTATATTTTAATCTTTAACGAGACTCTAGAATTTAAATTAATAATTAATTGGGAAAGAAAGGAACTACTTCATATCGCGTACAAAATATTGATATGCGACCCAACAATTGAATTTATATACAAGGCCTCCAAAACGCAGGTTTTCATTTAATTTGTATCAAAAATGGATGCTGTCAAAATCTAATTAATATTTGTAAAATAATTACCATAAGACATTTTAATTTATTTTCCTTTTTAATATTTTACACTACTTTTTTAATTAATAATGAGAAAAAGTATAAATATAACTTTATATATTATATCATGCTAATATTTTTTTCAACTTTGATTTATATAGGCTAATTTTTAATATATATATATATATATATATATATCATATATATATATATATATATATATATATATATATATATATATATATATATATATATATATATATATATATATATATATATATATATATATATATATATATATATATATATATATTCAATTTCTTTTGAAAGCTAAATTTGACCCAACCGGGTTTGATTGAAAATTTTGCTAACTTGACAAAAAAAAAAATTTCTTGTATTCAATCTCCTGTTTTTCTGTCATTCAAATGCTTCGTCATTCTCCTTAAACTATCACTATTGCAAGGCACACACTCTTCCCATCTCTAGTCCCATGCTTCTCTTTTGAGGATATATATATATATATATATATATATATATATATATATATATATATATATATATATATATAAAGAAGAAAAAAATATATATATATATATATATATATATATATATATATATATATATATATATATATATATATATATATATATATATATATATATATATATATATAAATATATATATATATATAAATATATATTTAATAATATATATATATATATATATATATATATATATATATATATATATATATATATATATATATATATATATATATATATATATATATATATATTATAATGAGTTGTTATTTATAATAACATACGTCATTAATCCGTAACTGAGTAACTGGTCTGCTCATTTGCATTGACGGCATTTGTCAAATTTAGACTTCCTTATTTTGCCCATATATATATATATATATATATATATAGTATATATATATATATATATATATATATATATATATATATATATATATATATATATAGCATATATATATATATATATATATATATATATATATATATATATATAGTTATATTATATATATATATATATATATATATATATATATATGAATTTTTGGATGAAATTTGACACACATATAATTTGAAGTGTTGATAATATGAAATCGGTGGTTTTAAAGTGATATGTTAAGTTGAGGTTGTGGCAGTCACCAAAAACCTCAAAACATTAACATGTAAATCTCTGTTGATTTTCCATCAAATGAATTTTCTTTTGCAGGATAGATAAATCATATCAAGACGAAGGTATTAGTACAAGTCCCATGAAATTGGTCCAGGACAAGCAAAGTAAGAGCAATAAAAGAGTCTTATGATCATGCAAATTTTGACTGACCGAAATCGCTACTGAGGAGCAACTTTTTTGATATTTTGATGTACTTTTTTCGTTTTGGTGATTTTTTATTTTTTTGTAAATGGATAAAAAGTCAGTTTCTTGGACAAATAACAAAATTATGAATAGAAATATATATATATATATATATATATATATATATATATATATATATATATATATATATATATATATATATATATATATATATATATATATATATATATATATATATATTATTATTATTATTATTATTATATTATTATTATTATTATTATAATTATTATTATTATTATTATTATTATTATTATTATTATTATTATTATTATTATTATTTATTATTATTATTATTATTATTATTATTATTATTTTTTATTATTATTATTATTATTATTATTATTATTATTATTATTATTATTATTATTATTATTATTATTATTATTATTATTATTATTATTATTATATACATATTATTATTATTATTATTTAAAGGATATTAGTAATGACTTACTAATATCATGATTTTTTCTTAATGCAAGGCTACCTAACTGATCGTTTTGCTCATTCATTTACTTGATGGCAATCCAAATTTATTAGTTGCAATTTAAGGAGTAAGAATGTAATGAAGTTGAGCTGAAAACTCGAGAACAAACACAGTCTATTTTAAGGTGATGTTTTGGATACATTTGGTATAGGACGAAGACTAAAGAAGTGATTGATATCTTTGTGACTAGGTAATAATGATTCTATGGAAGATTGGAGTTAAGACGCAAAGAAACAGGATAATGAACTTGTTAGGTGTTTGCTATAAGTTGAATGTATTACATATTACAACCTCTGATATACAGTTGATACTGTACATAAAAGATAAACAGCTGCCTTTGAGTAGTTTAGGGTTCCCAAAAGCGATTGTCAATATTGAGAATACAGTTTCAGCTAACAATTTTGAAAAATTTAACAGAAAAGAAACTCACAAATTGAGCAACTTCATTTTACTATTATGGCCTGGGGCTACTTTATTTTGAACATATATATATATATATATATATATATATATATATATATATATATATATATATATATATATATATATATATATATATATATATATATATTTATATATATATATATATATATATATATATATATATATATATATATGTATATATATATATATATATATATATATATATATATTATATATAGAATATATATATATATATATATATATATATATATATATATATATATATATATATATATATATATATATATATATATATATATATATATATATATATATATATATATATGTGGTGAAGGTATAATAAGGACAAAAATCTGACTCAAAAGAACTTGCTTAGTTAATAAGAGTTTCATAAATATGTAGAAACTCTAAAATATATATTTTCTTTGTATTTTATTCATCG
>JABUQX010128990.1:0-5000 GCA_015478945.1 Trachelipus rathkii | reverse complement strand
ATATATATATATATATATATATTATATATATATATATATATATATATATATATATATATATATATATATATATATATATATATAGTTATATATATATATCTATATATATATATATATATATATATATATATATATATATTTTTATATAGTAGATTATATTTATATATATATTTATATATATATATATATATATATATATATATATATATATATATATATATATATATATATATATATATATATATATATATATATATATATATATATATATATATATATACTTTTTATACATTACAAATTTTTTTTTTTTAAATACCAGTTAATATCTGATAAAATAAATTTTAAAGTATGTGTACTTTTACTGCTAGCAACTTAACTTTAACTTAACTTTAACTTAACTTTAACTTAACTTACCTAAATAATTTATCTCACCTAAAAACCTAAAACAAAATTGTGAAACTGAAAAATGTCAAGTTGCTAGAAATGACACTTTTGTACGAATCCAAAACACTGGGCATATCATCTACATAAGACCCCTTTTTTAATATATTATACTAATTTCGTAATGATAATGTCAAAAAGTATATAAAATTAATAATCTTAATTTCATTTCTTTTTAATATATTATTATATTTTTCTAGTGATAATGACAAAATTTTAAATGAAAAATTTTCCATTACAATATATTTCGGTTTTCTTTTAATGAATTGTATGATGATCAATCAACAGAAATATTATTTTTGGTAAGAAGGTTAATACTCTTATGCAACTCATATACTCAGAGTATTACTTTCAAAAGATTATATATATATATATATATTATATATATATATATATATATAGGTATAGGTATATATATATATATATATATATATATATATATATATATATATATATATATATATATATATTTATATATATATATATATATATATATATATATATATATATATATATATATATATATATATATATTATATATATATATATATATATATATATTATATATATATATATAAATAATTATATATATAAATAATTATATATATATATATATATATATATATATATATAAATATATATATATATATATATATATATATATATATATATATATATATATATATATATTTATATATATATATATATATATATATATATATATATATATATATATATATATATATATATATATATATATATATATATATATATATATATATATATATATATATATATATATATATATATATATATAATATATATATATATAATATATATATATATATATATATATATATATAGGTATATATATATATATATATATATATATATATATATATATATATATATATATATATATATATATATATATATATATATATATATATATATTTATTTATTATTTATTTATTATTTTTTCTCTTTTTCCCGCTTGAGCGGGGTAGTGGTATGTACAGCCTCCCATCTGTCTCCCTCTCATCTCGCCCTCTCTCACCCACCTCCTCCCCGACACTCTATCCCCCTGCCACACCCTACCCTTCCTCCCTCCCTCCTCCAGCATCTCCTTTATTCCATCCATCCACCTCCTTCTTGGTCTCCCCCTTCCTCTCCTTCCTATCCCCTCCGCCTCCCAAACTCTCCTAACCACTCTCTGTTCCTCCATTCTCACCAAATGCCCATACCATCTTAACATTCCTTTCTCCGCTCTTCCCACCAACCCATTCCTCCAATCACATCTCTCCCTCACCACCCTATTCCTGATCCTCTCCCTTCTACTAATCCCACAAACCGCTCTCAACCCCTTCATCTCAAATACTTCCAACTTCTTCCTGGACCTAGCATTCAACCCCCACGTTTCACACCCATACAACACCGCTGGTACACAAATTTTTTCAAACATACTTATCTTAACTTTCTGTGATAAATCCCCCCCTTTCCATACTTCTCTCAGACCACTCAAAGCTCTCATTCCTTCTCCTACTCTATGTTCTATCTCCTCCTTCATCCCTCCCCCCTTACCCAAATCCATCCCTAAATATCTAAAAATCTTTACTTCTTCCAAAACTACACCCCCCACTCGAACCTCTAACCCCCTCCCCCTCCTCACTTTCCTCCTCCTCAAACACTAACACTTTACTCTTACCAGGATTTATTTTAAGCCCCTTTTGTCCGCACATTCTCTCAAACTCCCCCACCAAAAACCTCAACCCTTCCGCGTTCTTCGCCACTAGGGCAGTATCATCCGCAAACAGTATCATGTTCACTTCCCTTCTATCATTCCCATTTGTCAATTCCACCCCCCTCCCCTCCCTCACCATTCCTCTGCAAACACTCTCCATAAACAAATTGAATAGCCACGGCGACATTACACACCCCTGCCTCAGTCCTCTCACCACCCCAAACATCTCACTCTCCCCTCCTAACACTCTCACACACATTCTACTATTCCTATAAAAGGCCCTGATACCTTTACCTAATTTACCCCCCACTCCATTTTCCTCACAACCCTCCACAATTCACCCCTCTTCACTCTATCATATGCTTTCTCTAAATCTAAAAAACACCCATACACTTTCCCTTTCCTCTCTATACTTTTCTCCACAAGCATCTTTAATGTAAACACTTGGTCCACACACCCTCTTCCCTCCCTAAATCCTCCTTGTTCTTCCCCCATTCTTCCCTCCGTTAACCCTCTCACTCTCTCAATCAGTATTCTACCATACACTTTCCCTACCACACTTAGAAGACATATACCTCTATAATTCCCACATTCCATCCTATCCCCTTTCCCCTTATACAGGGGAACCAAACAACCATCCTCCCAATCCTGTGGTACCACACCACTCCTCCAACATATATTATATAACCTATACAGCCACTCCTCCACCCCTATACCTCCCTTCTGTAACATTTCCATTCTCACACCATCCAGACCTGCGGACTTCCCTTTTTTTCCTTTATTCAAGGCCCTAATAATTTCCTCCATTTGTATCTTCATCCTCCCCCTCCCTCCCCGATTCACTCCCCATCCCCACCTCTTGACAATCTTCCTCCCCTCCCCCACCCTCATTTAATAATCCACTAAAATACTCCCCCCACCTCTTCCTCACCTTATCCTCTCCTCCTATCCACTCCCCATCTCCTCCCTTAATCCTCTCCCCCAACCCCTCTCCTTTTTTTATTTACTTCTTTCCAGAACATCTTGCTCCCTGATTCAAAATTTTCCGTCACCTTTCTACACCACTCATCTTTTGCTCTTCTCTTCGCCCTCTCCACCGCCCTCTTTGCTTCCACTCTAACCCTTCTATATTCCTCCCAGCTTTCCTCTCTCCTACTTCCCAACCATTTCACATAAGCCTCCTTTTTCCTTTTCACCACCTCCTTCCCCCCCCTCACCCCCCAGTCACCCCCTTTCCTTCTGCCTCCACCCACCCTCTTACCTCCACATACCCTTCTAGCTTCTTCAATATTGCCTCCTTAAATTTCGTCCATTCGCCTCCGCGGCCTCCCTTAATTCCTGTCCCTCTCACGTCTCTCCACCTATCCTCCATACCTCTCCTAAACTCCCTCTTGCACACTATCTCCTCCAATTTTTCCACCTTTATCACCTCCACTCTCCTCTTTTCTCCCCTTTCCCTAATCGTCACCTCTCCTCCCACCCTTAACCTTGCAACCACCAAATAGTGATCCGATATCCCCCTCCCCGCCCCTCTAAATACATTTACATCTAGCAATCTGCCTCTATCCTTCCCATTTACACACACATAATCCAGTACCGCCCTCCCCCCCGTTATCTCACTCTTCCATGTATACTTATGATTTTCACTTTTTTTGAACCAAGTATTCCCCACTATCATTCTTCTTTCAACACACAACTCTAACAGACTTTCTCCATTAACATTCCTCTCCCCTACCCCAAATGGTCCTATTATTCTTCCCACCCCCTCCCTTCCCACTCCTGCATTTAAATCTCCCAATAGACAAATTTTATCATTTACCCCAAAACTTTCCCAACACTCATTCAACTCACTCAGAATCTTTCTCTCTCCTCCTCCCTCGTTCCATTCACTGGTGCATATGCACATATAAAAACCCACATTTCCCCCCTACCCACATTATCCTAGAACTCACCTGGTTACACAACCTCACCTTATCCCACACCTCTTTCCTCATAACTATTCCCACCCCTTCCCTCCCCCTCACTCTCTCGTTCACCCCTGATATCATACCCTTGTATTTTCCAAAATCCATCTCCCTCTTTCCCTTCACCTTAGTTTCTGAACCCTAACACATCCAACCTTTTTTCTTCAAACATTAACCCCACTTCCTCCCTCTTCAAATCCTCGTTTACCCCTCTCACATTCATACATCCCACCCTTATTACCTCTCTCCTCCCCATCTTTTCCCTTCTTCTATATCTATTTTCACCCAGGCTGCACGTTTTATGGGACTCCCCACCCTAGGCACTTCCCAACACCTAAGGCCACCACCCCGCTCCCCAAATACACCCACAATAATAACAATAAAAAAAGGTTAAAATTGTAATATAAAACAATATAAAAATATAAAAAATGTAAAAATATAAAATTATAAAATTATAAAAGTTATAAAAGGTTAAAACCTATACTCTATCAATTTCCTTCTTTTCCCCCCCCAAAAAAAAAAAATTTACCCCTTAAAACCCTATTTATCTAAAAATCTTTATTAAACTGATTCCAAAATCTTTCAAAATATTATATATATACATGTATCTTCTTCACAATAGACTTTATTTTCTCTCATAGTGACAAAATATTTGAAACAAATGGTTCAAGGCGATATTGACAAATTGGAGCCCAAAAGATATATATAATACGAACCTTTCTTACAGCAAAGACAAAGGCCAGCTAATAACAGTAAATGACGTCACAGCTTAATGATGAAGGCACGAAAACGCGAAAGTATTAAGATAATGCGAAACGGTTAAACACCCAACGAGGGATGAACGAAGTACAACG
>JABUQX010128989.1:40000-51308 GCA_015478945.1 Trachelipus rathkii | reverse complement strand
CACCTAGCACACCCCTAAGATGTCCATCTGACACATTTGAACTTTAGATCTATACCTTTTTATTCCAGACCATAGTCATCACTACTATACAATAACACAGGTAACAAACATACCCTCATGTAAGAACACCCTAGGCACACTCAGACTTAGTCCCTTTTTACATCCACCACGCATTTAATTGCACCAAGCCACCTTCCTGCCATACACAACTTTCCTACTACACTCTGCATCGTTCCGTTCCCTTCTCATCCAAACATATACCCTAAATATTTAAACTAGACACTTGTTCCAGCTCTCACCATCTAACATTAACTTCACACTGAAGAGTGTCCTCACTCACAACCATAATCTTTCTCTTATCTACGTTTTACTTTCAAACCCCTCCTTACACACCCTGCCCAAATCCTCTACCAATCCTCTCAAAAC
Organism: Trachelipus rathkii; assembly: GCA_015478945.1. Classification (NCBI taxonomy): domain Eukaryota; kingdom Metazoa; phylum Arthropoda; class Malacostraca; order Isopoda; family Trachelipodidae; genus Trachelipus; species Trachelipus rathkii. The sequence goes on along the minus strand of JABUQX010128989.1, from coordinate 50,882 downwards.
TTTCTTTCAGATTCGCCACAACAAGAACCAAATCGAGTCCGCATATAGTAGGAGGGGCACCCTCACTCACTCCATTCTCACCATTCTAACACCATTTCCTGCCTCCCCACCTCGAATTCTTTCATACACCCCATCCATATACAAATTGGAATAACCAGGAGACATAACACAACCTGTCTTACTCCTCCGCCGTTAATCCTAAACCAATCACCATGACACCATTTTATTCTTACACACGCTTCACTATCGTTCATACATACATATATATATAAATTATATTATAGTATATTATATATATATATAGATATATATATATATATAATATATATATATATATATATATATATATATCTTTACTCTTTTCTATATCTGCCTTCATTTCCCAAGAATGGGGAGATTAAGTTGCGTAACGAGCTCGGAAAGAAAGCAGAGGAGGAACATGAGCACACGTCGAAAAGAAAAAGGCCCAGCCTTACCGCCCCCTCAGTGCCATTAATTAGTGAGAACTCATTCGCAGTCAGGAAACATGCCACCCTAAAACTTCATGGGACAGCGATGGGACCCTCACTATGGTAGATCGTCAAGGTAAGGGTTATCCCTTGGCCCAGGAGGGCCACAAAGCCATACCCCCTCACAATCCCCGCCATTACTCCTGTTATACACCTTTTCTTCTCGCCTCTACCAAACTCACCATTTCTCTCCTTCAAACATTCGTTTACTGACTCAATCCACTTTTCCTTCCGTCTCCCAGCCGGTCGTTCCAAACACACTCGCCACTATACATCCGCTTACCAACGACTATCTTTTCATCCTTTCCCATATGACCAAAAACATCTCAACATACTTCATTGTATTCTCTCATTTACCCCTTTCTTCTTTACACCACACCTCTTCTCTAATACGTTCATTCCTATCTTTATCAATTCTTCTCACACCTTAGCACACCATTAAGATTGTCCTCTGAACACATTGAACTTAGATCTATACTTCTTATTCCAGGACCATAGTCTCACTACTTATACAATAAACACAGGTAACAACATTACCTCATGTAAAACCCTAGCACACTCAAGACTTAGTCCCTTTACATTTCACCAACGAATTAATTGCACCAGCCACCCTCCTGCCATACACAACTTTTCCTGACTTTACCACTCTGCATCGTCCGTCCCTTCTCACACCCAAACATATACCCTTAAATATTAAACTCAGACACTTTTCAGCTGCTCACCATCTAAACATAACTTCACACTGAAGAGTGTCCTCACTCACAACCCTAATCTTACTCTTATCCACGATTTACTTTCAAGCCCCTCCTATTTACACACCCTGCCAAATCCCTACCAATCCTCTCAAACTTTCTTCAGATTTCACACACAGAAACCAAATCATCCCGCATATAAATTAGGTAGGGCACCCTCCACTTCTCTCCATTCTTCCACATTGCTAACAACCATTTCCTTGCCGATTCCCCACCTCGAATTCTTCATAACCCCATCCATTATACAAATTGAATAACCAAGGAGGACATAACCACAACCCTGTTTACTCGCTGTTAATCCTAAAACCAATCACCATTGGACACCATTATTCTTAACACACGCTCACTATCGTCATAACATATATATATACAATTATATTATTATATTATATATTATATATATATAATATATTATATATACTATATATATATATAATATTATATATATATATATATAGTTATATATATATATATATATATATATATATTATATATATTTATATCTCTCTTTCTTTATCTGCCTTCTATTTCCCAGAATGGGAGTAAGGTGCTAACGAGCATCGGAAAAGAAAAGAGTAGGGAGAACATTGACGCAAGTCAAAAAGAAAAGTCCAGCCTTACCGCCCCCTCAGTACCATTAATTTGTGAGAACTCGTCGCAGTCAAGAAAATCCACCCTTAAAACTTCATGGTACAGCGATGGAACCCTCACTATGGTTAGATCTCAAGGTAAGGGTTCATCCCTTGCCCAGGTGGGGCCACAACCATACCCCCGTCACAATCCCCCGCCATTCATCCTGTTATACACCTTTTCTTTCTCGCCTCTACCAAACTCACATTTCTCTCCTTCCAACCCTTTACTGACTCAATTCCACTTTTTCTTCCGTCTCCCAGCCGGTCGGTTTCCCAACACACTCGCCACTATACATCGCTTAACCAACCGACTATCATTCATCCTTTCCACATGACCAAACCATCTCAACATTACTTTCATTTATTCTCTCATTTACCCTTTCTTCACACCACACCACTCTCTAATACGTTCATTCCTCACTTTCAATTCTTCTCACACCTAGCACACCGCTAAGATTGTCCATCTGAAACACATTAACTTTGATCATACTTCTTATTCCAGACCCATAGTCTCACTACTATACAATAACACAGGTAACAACATACCGTCATGTAAGACCCTAGCGCACTAAAGACAGTCCCTTTACATTCAACCAACGATTTAATTGCACCAGCCACCTTCCTGCCATTCACAACTTTCCATACTACACTCTGCATCGTCCGTTCCCTTCTCATCCAACATATTACCCTAAATATTTAAAACTCAGACACTTGTTCAACTGCTTCACCATCTAACATAACTCACACTGAGGAGTGTCCTCACTTCACAAACCATAACCTTACTCTTATCCACGTTTCTTCAAGCCCCTCCTTTTACACACCCTGCCAAATCTTCTACCCACGAATCCTCTCAAACTCTCTTGCAGATTCGCCACACAGAACCAAATCATTCGCATATAATAGGATAGGGCCACCCCCACTCATCTCCATTCTCCACAATTCTAACACATTTCCTGCCATCCCACCTCGAATTCTTTCATAAACCCCATCCAGTATACAAATTGAATAACACAGGAGACATAACACATCCCTGTCTTACTTCCAGCTGTTAATCCTAAACCAATCACCATTGACACATTTATTCTTACACACGCTTCCTTATCGTCATACATACTTTTGACTTCATTCAGAAAGCCTACCACCAACACCTATATCAACTAACACCTGCATAAACACTTCCCTATTAATCCATTCATACGCCTGTTGCAAGATCCATGAAAACCTAAATACAATTTATTCTTCTTCCCCTCATTTTCTCAATCATTGTTCAATGTAAGATTTGATCCACACAATCCTCTACCACTCCTAAACACACCTTGTTCTTCACAATCAGTCCCTTCAGTCACTCGACGCACTCTTTCGACCAAAATTACCAGCATATACCTTCCTTAAACACTCAATAAACTTTATTCCCCTATAATTTCTACAGTTCCCCTTTCTCCCTTACCTTTATATTAAGGGTACTATTACCGCTCTCCTCCAATCCCTTGGAACTATACCCTTCTTATAAACGCTTTATTACACAACTTCCAAATCCAATCAATCACCATCTCGCCTCCGCTCTTGGTCATTTCACCAGTAATTTCATCTATACCTGCAGATTTACCACTTTTTCACTCTACCCATTACCTCCTCCTTACTAATAACCTCATCCCCAAAATACCTATTCCTTCTTGCACCATCAAAACCACACAACTGATTTACTTGCGAGTGCTCTTAAATACTTATCACCTTGTTCACTTATCTTCTGACTCTTAATTCTACCCACTTCTTTCCTTATCACCTCCCACTCCATTCAAGCCCCCACTAACATCATTTTACGTAGAATAGCATAATGATCTGTAAGTCCCCATTCCTCCCTCCTTCCAAAACTGTTCATTTACCTCTGTTTTCTCCTACGTATGCACCTTTTATATTTCTTTTTTCCTCCTTATAATAATTCCAAGATCTTTCTTTTGAGTCTCTCATCAATTTGCTTTTAATGACATTCAACCACGCTTCTTCTTTACCTTTAACCGCTTTCATCACCACCTCTTCATTCCACCATTCACTGTTAACATTCTTACTTCCTACTTTAGCACATTCCACCTACTTCCCTTTGCACTTACTACTAACAATTGCTTCCTTCATTTGCCCCCAGATTTGTTCAGTATCAACTTGTTCCCATTCAACCGTTTTACTAGCGAGCGCTCTTACATAATTATCCTTATTGTCTTGCTCACTTAACTTCTCACTTTTAATTTTACCTACTTCCTTTCGTATCACCTTCCTTTCCATCCAAGCCCCCACTAACTTAATTTTACATAGAAACAACATAATGAATCCGATAATCCCGATTCCTAAAATCCCCTAACTGATTTTACTCCAACACATATTCAACATCTCCTCCTTCACCAACACTAAATCAAATTCATACTTTTCACTTCGATTACCATCTCTACCTACACCACTCTAGTATACTTATGGATACTCTTGTGGTTTAAAGAAAGTATTACTTTACACACATAATAACCTCTCTCCTCACAGAAAATCAATCACCTTTCCTACCATCGTCTCCATTTTCTCCCGCCGACCCCAAAACCACCTGGTGTATACCATCCCCTTTTTGATCACCTATCCAACCATTCAGGTCCCCCAAAAACTATCCAATCTGAAGCTCCTACTCACACCATCAGAACATCATTCAGATGTAATCCCAAAAAATCGTACTCTGTTCAACGTTTCCCTCAGATGGACCATACGTCACAACCACACATACCTTGACTTTTCAAACTTAAATTTAACCATTAGAATCTAGGACCTCAACACAACTCACAAAATCTACCATAGCTCGCTACCACAGTCACTATCAAAATACAATTTATTCTTCTTCCCCTCATTTTCTTTCCACACCAGGCACACACATTTCAACACCACCACCACTCAATTTCTTCGTTTCCTTTCATTTTGTTTCAGTCACAGCGAGCAAAATCAAATTTGCCCTTTCTGAATACATCCATCACCTCCTCCTCTTTCTCCTCAACATTTATTCCTCTGACATCCATGTACCCAAACTATTCATACAGTTTCGCCGAAAGATAGAAGCCGTTTACGCGATCACGACCTTCTCCGAGGGATGCATTAGCATTCCTGGCAGAAAATACGATGGTGTAGCAAGCCAACGCCAACTATCACCGTCCCTTAGTCGGTTCCTACGACACGCAGGACATACCGATGTGGGCAATTCTTTCCCCCCCACACACAGGGATATTGAGTATAAGGGATGTCTGTGATTTTTTTTAAAGAGGTGGATTGAAATTATGGAAAATTATAGAAAAAATGAGGGGAAAGAAGAAAGGTTGAAAGAAAGTGCATGTGGTAAATGCTAATGCACGAATTCATAACAAGTTGACGGACACGTGCTGGGGGTCGGAGGGTTCACACAAAAGACCATCTGCATTGGTTCTCACAGCTATGCCATGCCCAAGTTAACAAGAACATAACACCACTATGAGAATCAAATACACCCTTCCGGTGTTATATATATATATATATATATATATATATATATAGTATATATAATATATATATATATATATATATATATATATAAATATAATATATATTATATCAGTATATATATATATATATGATATAATATATAATATATATCTGGAAAAGACGCCACTGAAACTTCTCTATTATCAACACTAGGCAAACTACTAGAAAAAAACATACTAAACAAAATGACTCCAAGCATCATCAAACACAAATTCCAACACGTCTTTATACAAAACCACTCAACTACAACAGCACTCACAAACATCATACGACCCACAATCAACGGCCAAAACTCAGAACCAACTCATAAAACAACAATCATAGCAATCGAGATGAACAAAGCATTCAATACAGTACTCAAACACCAACGTTGACCAAAAATAATAAAATTTAACATCCCACAAATCTAAACAAATGGATTTCCAACTTTCTACGAACAAACAATACAAAATCCAAAGCAGTAAACATCAACAACGGAGTACCCCAAGGAGCAATACTATCCTCCCCACTATTCAGCCTATTTACGGCCATCTACCACAACCTACGCAGATGACATCACCATAGCCACCAGAACCTAAACACGGCCACAAACCTGACAACAATATATCAAGCAACTTCAAACATGACTAACAGAAAACAATGTCCGCCTCAACAAATAATTCTTCAATTACATTAATTACCACCAACCGCCAACTTGGTGCCACACACCCACTAGTCTACCTAAACAACATTACTACACCCCTTTAACAAATCTCGCAAAATCCTCGGAGTAACACTTGACTCTCATTTCACCTTCACAAAACACAGACAACATAACTTTGCACTGCTAAAGAAACTGAGCATATTAAGAACCATCCGCCGGGCACAGACTTCACAAACAATAAACCAACATCCACCACTATATACAATCAAATACATTCGCCCGATTGTAAACAACGCTTCTACAACCTGGCATTCACTACTGACTAAAAATAATAAAGAAACTCCAAACTACACAAAACAAAGCTCTAAGAATCAAAACAGGATGCACAACACCACCACAAACACCACCTGCACGAAGAAACCAAAATTCTACTCATAGACACACACCTGGACACAATTCTTTTTCAAAAAACCCCCAAAACAACCCATGCCACATTACCCTCTCTAATTCCCTACCCACCACAGACCCAAACAACCTCTCTCTTCACCAGCCCTATATTTACAAACAAATTTGAACAACATTCCACCATACCAAACAAATCCACCGACGGCAACCACTAACAAGAAAACGACTAAGACGCAGACCACCAAAAACCATTTTAAACAACACCCACCAAGAAACAGCACCAGAATTTCAGCTCACTACAACCGCAGCAGTTCATCTTGGCAAAGCTTAAGATTGCGGCAATCACCCTAAGAATTACAATTACTACAAACACAGATATCCAACCTTAACCAAAGAACCACAAGCAAATTCAAAACTGTAACCAGGTTTCGGAGGATACATCCCACTTCTTTCTCTCCTGTTTAAATAACTCTCAACACAGAACAAACGTGGAACATTAACATCCTTGGAGGATCTCTGGAGGAGACCGATTGCGTCGGCGGGTACCTGGGCGCAGTGTGGCCTCTCCCATGATGGGGTGAGCATTATTTGAATATATTATATTATATATATATTAATATAATATACTATATATTATTAATATATTATATATATATATATTATTATTATATATTTATAATATTATATAATATATCATATTAGTGATGCAGGTAAACACCGCAACCCGCCACTTTATTAAAGACCACATTCCGCATTCCGCGCTTCCATGCGATGTTGCGCGAATTATTGTCGAGATTTGATTAAAAGAATTTTATAATAAAAAAAACTTAAGATGAATCTGAACTCAAACTTTAAATGAGAGACATTGGACTCGACTCAACTGTGTAATGATAACTCATATCTCACAGCCTGAAGTTCATAATAAATGTGAAGTCAGGCAGAGCCACATTGACATTATGGATACCAAAAAAATCAGCGCCTCTGCAGCTTCTGTCTCAGATGTAATACCATTAATCTCAACGCTAAAGAAGCAATTTGAACCATCTTCAAATGAAAATGATGGACGGTTTTAAAAAGAATAAAAAGATGTAATTAAAAACTAGAGCCTTCGAAAAACGATTTTGTTCTGTGGAAATTAATGACTTTTCATACTATTGTAACTTACTAGATCCCCGTTATAAAGGCAAGTTTTTTGTAACACAATATTAGAACAAGTTAAATCATCACTTTGTGTTGGGGTTGAAAAACTTCAATCCAAACAGTCTATTAATTCGCCACCCATTAAAAGGAAAAAAACGAAATCTACCGAACCAACACCTTCTACAAGTAATCAATAACATGATTTACTGGAAGAATTCTACAGTCCAGTAGTGATGAAGAAACATACGCATTACCAAAAGATGCAATGGAAATGATTGAAAACTATCACCAAGAAAAACGACTAGGTACAATGATGATCCTATCAGTTGGTTGAAAGTGCTAAGCAAAATGTTTACCCACGCTTAAGTTAACTTGGCAAGGAATACTGGCCTGTCCTCCAACTAGAGTTCCAAGTTGAGAGAGTGTTTAGCAATGCTGGGCTAATATATGATGGAAAGAGAAAACAGGACTCCAGCAGAAAAGGCAGAAAAATTTGTTTTCTCAAGCACAACCTTTCTATTATTTGAATTTCAATACTATGCAAAAAGTACTTTATATAATCCATGTAAAATCTCTTTCATTAAGGTCGGAGGTTGGGGAAAGAAGTTGGAAATTGGAAGGGTGCATTTGAGTTGGGTCCCTTAACGCACCCCGGTAAACAATTATATTATTAATAGATTGTGGCTAAAAACTCTATATTATAATATATATATTAATTATTATATATATATATATAATATATATATATATATATATTATATACCTATATAATATATAATATATTATATATATATAGTATATATATGATTACACTACTATTAGTATATATATATATATATAATAATTTTTAATATTATATATATATATATATATAATTAGATATATATATATAATATATTATATATATATATATATATAATTATATATATATATATACTATATATATATATATATATATATATATATATATTAATTATACACGCTGCACAGGGCACATTAATTTATATACAATATACTATATTATATATATATATATATATATATATATATACTATAGAATATATATATATATATATATATATATCCAAACATCCGCATCCGCATCCAGCGGAGCGAAAAAAATATATAATATATACTAATATATAATATAATATATAAATATATATATATATATAAATTTATATTATAATATTATTAAATTATATATATTATATATATATATATATTAAGTTAAATAAGTTTAAAGATATAATTTTGCACTCAGAACCTACTTGTGGACATTTCAATTCCCATGGGATATCAGCCATAACATCAACAGCATCTGCTCCGCCAACGCCAATACACAATCCACCTAATCTCCACCATTAGGTGTGTGGGAATCTGTTCCAATCATTAACAGTCCCTGGGAAAGCATAGTTCTCTAAAATAATCTGTTGACAAAAGAAAAAATATGAGAAATGCGAGTTCCCAGGTTTGCATTTCCAACAACAACAACAACAACAATAATAATAATAATAATAATAATAATAATAATAATAATAATAATAATAATAATAATAATAATAATAATAATAATAATAAACAAAAGTAAATAATAATAATAAAAATTAATAATAATAATTACATTACTTGATGAATAATACCTTGAACCAGGTTTCCAAGACAATCAACACCATATTTTTGCACCTTGAAAGTAGCGAGGGAAATTATAGACTTCCTTATTTTAATTCTTCGCTCTTGTAAATCTTTAGGACCATCAATCTAAACAAAAAAACATTAGGTGACATTAATGTCTTTTAAATTATAATGCAAAAAAAATATATGGATATTGAAAAGAAGTCAAATATTATAGTATATTAAACTTTATTTTTCTTAATACAGGGTTATTAAATATCCATATATTTTTTCAAATATGTACAATGATTTATTTTAATATTTAATACAATACTTTAATTTTATACTCATAATAATACTATATTACTTTACTTGTGCTTAATTTAAACGCCATATTTTTGTGCTCTACAATTTTTTCAATTTGAACTGAAAATGCCGGTAAATGGGTACGGGTAGAAAGTTGAAAATGGAAATTGCCAGGTATGAGATGAAATTTACTAGGTTGAACATGATCAAAGGCGGAGGCGAGATGGTGATGATTTGGATTTGGAAGTTGATGTAATAAAGCGTTTTATGTGAGGGCTATAGTTCCAAGGGATTGGAGGAGAGCGGTAATAGTACCTTGTATAAGGGTAAGGGGAGAAAGGGGAACTGTAGAATTATGGGGAATAAGTTTATTGAGGTGTTGTAGGGAAGTATATGCTGGTATTTGTCGAAAGAGTGCGTCGAGTGACTGAGGGGACTGGATTGGTGAAGAACAAGGTGCGTTAAGGAGTGGTAGAGGATGTTGGATCAAACTTTACTGAAACAAAATGTTCGAGAAATTGAGGAGAAGAAAATAAATTATATTTAGGTTTTTGGATTTACAACAGGCGTATGATAGAGTTAATGGGAACTTTATGGCAGTATTAGGTGATATATGGTGTTTGGTGTCAGTAGGCTTCTGAATGAATCAAAGTAGTATGTATGACGATAGTGAAGGCGTGATGTAAGAATAATTGGTGTCAATGGTGATTGGTTTAGGATAAATAGCGGTGAGACAGGTTGTGTTATGTCTCCTTGGTTATCAATGTGTTTGAGGGATGGGGGTTATGGAAAGATTCGAGTGGGGATGCAGAAATGGTGTTTAGAATGATGGAGGAATGGAGAGGAAGTGAGGGTGCCTCTATTATTATATGCGGATTGATTTGGTCTGGTGTGGCGACTGAAAGAGTTTGAAGAGGATTTGGTGGAGAGGATTTGGCAGGGTATGTAAAAGGAGGGGTTTGAAAAGTAAACGTAGATAAGGAGTAAGGTTATGGTGTGAGTGAGGACAGTCCTCGTGTGAAGTCTATGTTAGATGATGAGCAGCTTGGAGCAAGTGTCTGAGTTTAATATTTAGGGTATGTGTTGGATGAGAAGGGAACGGATGATGCAGAGGTAGTAGGAAAGTTGGAATGGCAAGGAAGGTGGTGGTGCAATTAAATCGTTGGTGAATTGTAAAGGGACTAAGTCTTGAGTGCGCTAGGTCTTACATGAGGGTATGTTGTTACCTTGTATTGTATGGTAGTGAGACTATGGTCTGGAATAAGAAGTATAGATCTAAAGTTCAATGTGTTCAGATGGACAATCTTAGGGGCATGCTAGGTGTGAAAAGAATTAATAAAG